>JANHGO010001823.1:0-32555 GCA_024606505.1 Aquila spilogaster
GGGCAATATAGTGAAAGTGTTAATAAGCAGATTTACAAAGACAGGAAATGTGAGAAACAAAGGTAAGCTCAGGATGAAAAAGAGTAGATGGATTTCTTTCTGCAGACACAAAACGGCATGGAAGACTTGAAATCACCAGCACAAAAGTTAATGACTTTTCCACAGTGGCCACCACTAGGATGAAATTGAAAAGATAAGATAGAATAATAATAAGATTGATCCTTGTAACAAGGCAAGCAGAACCTGCTTAACTTAAATCAATTTACAGCTAATGGATATGTATCTGCCTGTAATTCTCATTGCTCAAACAATTTTAACAATTTCAGTGTAGAAAGTTTCAGCAACCCAGTAGATCTCCATGAAACGTTTAATGACAACAAATAGGCGTACTGTGGTAAGAGGCATTTTCTAAAAAGTTTCTGACCAGCTCTTTTTTTCTGGATTTAAAATATTGTTGCATTTTCTGACCCATTTGCATTGCTTCATCTAGTGGTGGCGTTACCCAGTATATTCAGACCAGCCAAAGCTGATGTGAAGCTACTTTAGTAGGCCAGAATGATGCTAGCCTGTTAGTGGGTCAGATGGGTGAATGTGAGGACATCAGCATACACTGATTTAGAGTGGACTGTTGTGAACAAAAATAGCCATGACCGTCCCAATTAACTTCTCTGCCCAATGCCTATCCTCATTCTCAGAGGAATTTCCTCTCTAGGGCTCCTTTAACTGTGATCATGATGTGGCTATCAAATAGCACTAGTTGGCTAGGACGTGAAATGTTCCTGGAATATCCCAGGTTCCCTTTAACAGAGAGATTGCATGGACACATGAAAACTTAGAAGGAAATTGCAAAATTCAGCTAAATGCAGTCTTGGAGATCGCCTTTCCACTCTGCATTTCATCTGTCAAATTGGGAGCTTGACAGTAACATTTTCCTATTTTTAATATATTTTTCTCTCCCCTGTCGCTGTGTGAAGCCATACAAACAGTGGGCAAAGCTGACAGAGAGGCTGAGGTGGCAGAACTGAAGTTGGCGGTACTGCTGCCAGGTGCACGGCACACGTAAGTGGAAACCTTGCTTCTAACCGTCCCCCTGGTCAGGCTAATAATATTCAGTGCTACCTCTTATTGCTGTAAATAAAGACTTGCCTGTTAGAAAGCGAGCTTCAGGTTTCACAGCACTTCTTTCAAGAAGTTTAGGTGGAGATCACAGAGGAAGTCTGCGGCCCTGACAAGTCCTCTGACCTTGCTGGCAAGAGATATCAACCTAGACAAAACCTAAGATGGGCTCTGCAGAGCTTTCCAAGATCTTCACAGCAAGCAAGACTTCCAAATTCAGAAAAGGAAGCTTTGGCACAGAAAAGGCGAGTGAGTGATGCTACCCAATCACAGCCCTGGCTGTCCCTTGCACCCCCTAGCTAGCCGGGCAAGAGGGGATCTGGGAGAACTGGAGTGCATGAGAGAAAGAATGAGTGATTGTGGTCAAACTGTAATTGTCAGATGAATCTCCAAGGGTGATAAGTTAGATTATATGTCTCTTTGAGTTTCGTTCTGTGAGATTCATTGAGTACAGCTCCTATTGTGATTCAAGAGCTCAAGGGGAACAGAAATTCAGAGGAACATTCCCTTTTGAAAGAGACAAGGTGAAACTAGTACCTTATCAGGTTCAGAGCTCAGTGAGATGGGTAGTGCCATTTTCCACTGATTCCCTTCAAAACGTTGTGGTTTTCAGACCCAGATCAACAGCTGCCCAATCTATAGCTGTTTTCTAGCATCCTTGCTACATTCTCCTTCTCTGGGAATAGAAGGGACCTGTGGCGCTATCTGAAGTCTTCTGTCCTTCCCAACATCCAAGCTGCAACACTCCTAGGAGTTTCTTGGACCAAACCTTTCAGAACATGGATATGTGAGGTTTCCCAGAAAACAAATGGACTAATAAACAGGCATTTTCTGACTCCCTAGGATGGATTATTCTTTCCATAGCTTTTCAGCAGCTATTTTTTCACCTTGGAATGGATTAGCTGTGCCTGTTACTTCAGAAGAAAAGATGAGAGGGAGGACAAGTTCTAACCTTCCTCATGGAAGTCTTTCTTCTGAAGCTTCCTTCCCTCTTTGACTGTAACAACAGCTTCAGTTTGGTTACCAAAACTGTGTAGCTGCTCATGATTTTATACAAATTCTTGAATGCAAAATGACAGTATATTTTCTTGGTATAGTTTTTACCCAGATGGCTGGCATAACACCTACCAGTTCCTTCTATCTAAATTGGCTTTAATGGGTTTCCCATCAGCTTATCAGTTGTTTTTGTGCTATAGTTGTGGGATACACACATTAAGCCAACAGGCAAACATAAATGCAGTTTCCTGTTGAGTTTAGCTCAGCTTTGATAAATATGACCACAAAAATGTCAACATTCTACATCAAAATAGTAACATTGAATTTCCTAGCGAACCCACAGTAGCCAGGAAACTCACAGCTTTCTCAAGAAAAAAGGCACTACAAATACTAGTGTTTGAATGTCAGGACAGAATTTTAATCTACTTTTGTTAACAATAATTAAAGGGCAAGGATAGGAGAAAGGATTCCCAATAGCTATGCCAAAATGCCATGCAACATCATCTGATGCTTTTACTTAGGGAAAACTCTGGCTGAAGTCAGGCACTGTTTTGTTGATGGGTGGGATGTAGGACCAGACTCAAGGAGAGCTGCAGGATGGTCCAGGGGGAGTACTGGGGCAGCCAATGGGAAGCCTGTCACTGCTCTGCTTGCTAGGCTCTTGAGGAGACACAGTCAACACTCAACTCCCACTTCAGTCTGCTATTGTGCATTTTGTTACAAGAGCTTAAAGAATATTTTTCTATTTTTCCAATTCTTCCTGTGGGGCTGTCAACAGCCTTTGGTGCATACACATTTCCATTGTTTTCTCTGTGTAACCAGTTAGTCAGATTTGCCCATTTGTTTGTGGGTTCTTCAACTGGCAACAAAAAAGTTTCTTTTTCTTCTTTTTTTAACATAGGAAAATGTGATGCAAAACTACAAGTAGTATTAGGGGGGTATTCAGGGACAGGTGTAGTAACCAGGGCTGCCATTCTGTTTTTTCCTGAGGTAGCTTAGATTTCAGCTGTTTCTATTCTTTTAAGTGTTACTTTAGAGTATGAACAATCAGGAAGGCAGAAAGTGCTTTCCACACTTCAATCATAAATAGGGGATGAACAGAATTCCCTAGACGTGAGCAGAAAAAAAACATAAGGAAGGGAGTGAAGAGGAAAAGACAGCAGTGAAGATTTCCACAGGGACAGCCCATCCAGCACAGTGCCTCACACAGATTTCTCTGGGAGTGCTGACCTGTCTGGGAGCTGATCCCGTTAACGCATCACTACTTGTGTGTTCTGCAGTGGGACGGTGCCTAGAAACAGCTACCAGCGCTGGTCAGAGGTAGAGCTAGAAGAATATGTCAGATAATCCTGGAATAAAACTGACTCTGCAGACTACTCCTGTTGGCCACTCCTGTTGTGAGAGGCAGCAGCAGCCCACTACCACATCGAGCCCATTTACACAAAGGGCCAGAGAAAAGCACAAGAACTCAGATCACAGTGCCTTGGTGCCAGCAGTCGTCAGTGGGTGATGCTTAGGTTACAGGAGGGCAGTGAATATCCTTGTCCAGAGATTTTCTGAAAAAGTGAGAACAGAGCTTTGGGACAGTGGCAAAGGCATGCACACAGCAGACTGAAAAGTGTGAGTGTTTTATTGTAAGGAGGTAACAGAGCTGGCAGGGTGATTTGGAGCATGTCCTGAATTGACTGGGGCATTCAGTCTCTGGTATCAGTGTGATTTCTCATCCATGCAAAGCCCTCCCTCCATACTGATCTTGTGCAGGGGAGACCGAGTGGGAAGATATCTCTAATATAGGTATCTGCATGTGTTCGGGTATGTGTGCATCTTTGCATGTGTACTAGGCATAAATGAAGTCACACAACATCTACTAACACACATCCCATTATATAGCTAAATAAGACAGCCAGATACTATGGGCAACAACAGAGGCATGTGCAACATTTTATGTTGTATTGAAATTGTGTGTGCTGAAAAAAGCCACACACACAACCACATCCATTATCGAAAAGGCACAAAATAAATTGCTACCTAAGCAACTGATCTGTGGGCAAGTGTGCTGGCTGTGTGCCTACCAGCGTGAGGTGAAAACCAAGGAGGGAATAAGCAGCGGTGGCTCCAGGGGCAGACATAGTCATATGTTCCTCTTTTTAACCTCAGTAACCTCTTTTCTCCCACTCGTAGCCCACACACCTCCACCCTCACCCTGAGCAGCCAATGGCTACCTGAAATGACAACCATGTTTGTTGGTTATATGACTCGCGATGACTAATGGAGACTTGGTTTCATAAACTACAATGCTCTTTTTTTTTAATTGGTAGTAAAATAAGTACTACTCTCTAGCTACAAGCAGGGACTGTTTGAGCTTAATATTGCAGAAACCAAATGTATGTGAGTGTGTGAGCCAAAATGAAAGCGATCATTTGGAATCAGTATTAATAAGCAGAATTTTTAAATCTGAATGGCTGCAAGCCATTTACGTCAAATGAACAATCACATGTAATGTAGGTGACTAGTTCTTGGAATGAGAGTATACAAGGAGAAATGGAAAAACCAGGGGAGGAAAAAAAAAAAGAATTTAATAAATAAAAAGAATTGGTAAAGAACTTGGACAGAAAAATATGGTGCTCTTTGAGGTATTTGTCCTTTACGTTCAATTGAAAGACAATTTGCCTTTTTGTCTATGCATATTAAAACACGTATTTTTCGTAGGAAATATTTTTTGGTTTAACTATCATGTAAACAGTAATTAATACTCTTTCCATTTAAAAAGAAAATAAGATGTACACATGATGACGGGAAATGGGAAAAACCATTGAAAATCCTTGAATTAAAACAACTTCAGATTTTTTTCTTTTTACTCTTCTTATTTTTTTCCACAGAATCTCTATGATTTTTCTAATCAGTTTAGGATTTTTTGCTAATACTACAATTTTGCTAATAAAAGCTGTAGAAACCAAGGTTTAAACACTACATTGACTGTGTGATAAACATTCTGAGCTGTTTAGTTACATGAGTGAGTGTGGGTCTGTTTGATTTAATTTTTTCATACCAAAAAGACAAAAAAATCCGAGAAGTTGATGTTGTTATCAGGTAACATGACCTTAGGATCTAGGACTTCAAAAGCACTACATTCATGAGACTTGCAATAATCTGTGCAGCCTGACAGTGCTGAAAGCAAGCAGGCGTTGACTGTGATAAATGGACTCTCATGTACGAAAACATTCATTTTCAAATTTAGGTTCTTAATCGGAGTACTAATGTATGCATTTGTTTCTTAGACATTGCTTAAATCCACCAGAAATCATGTTAGTGTGGACTTTTGCTTCTAACATTTTGTAGTCAGGAGAAAAAGTGTCCCTCCTGTGAAGCATGTACTGCAGAGGCCATCAGCAGTGCCTTGAAGTCCTCGCAGTTCCTTGAAGTCGATCCTACGTTGATGAACTTGTGTGCTGACCAGGTTTTGATTAAAGCCTTTCTGTGGAGGACTTCCTCCTGGTCTGGAAGTGGAAACATTGATGTACACAAAGAAAACTTGTTCTCGCAGTATTTCCTGCCTCTCACACAGCAGCAACTCACAGAAATTCTCTTCTGTTTTCATAGGTTGTTCAGAAACAGCGAAGGATTCAGACATGATTAGACATCATCGAAGTGCTCCAGCACTCAGCCAAACTGACCTTATCCTCCTAATCCTCTATCAGCCCTGACCATCAGATCTTAGGTGAGGAAGGAGTAAGCGTGGTTCGTGCTGCTAAGTCAAAAATTTAGTGCCCTTGAGCTTCCTTTTATTAAAAAAAGAGGTATTGGCAGGAGAGGGAGGTCGGATGGGGACCATGTCAGAAACAAATAAAGCAGTGAGGTTTACGTGAAACTTTTTGTTAATTGCACAGATATAATTGTATCCAACCAAAGGTACTTGGTTGTCAAATGAGTGTCTGACAAAGCGATTTCCACTTCCCTCAATGCCTCTCCAAGTTGTTTGCCTGAGGAGCACAGCACTGGCTTTTGCTTGCATGTTCTTTCACTTCTGAGGCTCAGAACCAGTATCTGGTGTATTCAACTGACATCTGGGTGATCTGGAAATGGTCAATGTTTCTGGAAACCAGGCTGCAGCTGTGGTGGCAAAGGGACTCACTGACTCATTTCTGGATACCAAGTGCTAACACCATGTCACATACAGCTCAAGCGGGTGTTGTTGCTCCTTGGGAAGGAAGAGGAGGAGGATGAGGAGGAGGTGCCTGGTCAGGAGGTGACACCGGATGGTTGAGATTGTGGCAGGGAAAAGAAGGCGCTGAACTCTTGGCAAGGAGGCTGGCAGTAGACACAGCTTTGGCATAGCCAGAGCAGTCTGTGAGCATGGATGGGCCTGATACGTGCTAGACAAAAGGGCTGGCAGGTGGCCAGGGGCTCTGCAAAGCAGCAGCGTGTGCTTGTCCTTGGGGGTGACTGTCCTTGGCACCCGGCCTGGGGGCCTTGCCATTGTCAGCTTCTCCTTGATTGCCCAGCAGGCGTGGACAGGGATCTGTTGTGTGTTTTGCTTGTCGTCTTTTGTTTGTGACTTAAAGCTATCCTGCAGAGAGTAACTGCGCTGTTTGTTTCCAACAGCCCAAGCAAGGCATTCTCTGCAGTTCATCGGGCCTTGCTGCCCTGTGTGGGAATCTGCCACGGGAGGCCAAGCCGGCCGCAGGTCCCGTTGCCTGGGCAGGGGTGATGGCAGGCTCCAGCCCCACCCTCTGTTAAAACGCTGCTGTGTAGCCAGGGCTGGCTCCTTCCCCTGGATCTCCCCATTGAGTGATTTCTGGGGAAGAGTGGAGGAGGACCCTAGAAGCTGTGCCCGAAGGAAAAGCTGTACTTTGTCCACATGAGACTTTCCAGCCCTGGCTGGTACACATTCTTCCTCTGACCTGCCCATCCAGGCACTGACCCAACATGAGCCCACCGGCCTGGCTCTGCCTTGGCACCTTGTTGCCTGGCTGGAGGAGGAGAAGGACGAAGAGGAGGGTGATAGAGGAGCAGCGGCCCAGCGAGACTGCAGCATTCTTCATTGATGTTGCCACCAAATGCCTCATGCCATGAGGTCACAGCCACGGGAGGTGTGTGGTGAAGCTTGAGAGGCAGTTCAAAGTCTCAGCTCATGGCCCATACAGCACGTGATGGTGCCCTGGGTCTGCTGCATGAATGTGTGGTTTCATCATGTGCCCTGGGGGCATGCCAGCCCTTCCTGAAGTATAAGAGGTGCTGAGATCACTATCCTCAGCCCAGAAAAAAATATAGCCTGGCCATCACCTTAGCCCTAGTGAGGAGAGCCACTGCACCTCCTGGCTGGTCCCTGCAGGCCTCCTTGCAATCAGCTGGCAGAGACCCTTACCTTGGGCTCACATGGGAAATGTGCCAGTACACAAGAAAGAGTCAAAATCAGTCACGTCCTGAGTACAAGCTGCTTTCCAGTTTGCAGCAGCATCCTCTCAGTGGTTTGCACCTCTTTGAGTATTTTTAAAAATGTTCTGATATGCTGCCAGTTTGTAGCGATGCGGTTTCTGTCAGCCCTCTGCTCTTTTTAATGCAGGGATTTTTTAACAGGCTGATGTAGAAACGTTTTGCCATTTGATTTAACCATTTTTCTTCATTTTCCCCTCCCCTCTCCTGTCTTTGCCTGCTTCATGCACAGTGGTGCAGCTCTTGCCCATGCACCTAGCCCTGGGGGCTCTTAGTGTTTGAAAGGGAGAGCACTGCTCTCCCTCCCATAGCAGGGGCTCTCAGTAATGCTCCGCTAAATGCAGGGACAGTACCTGCCTGGTCCCAGTCACATCACCTAGTCGCAAAGACCAGATATATCTAATTCAAAGGGATTTGGCATTCATCATCTCCAACACTTCAAAATCCATTTGAACTTACTTTTCCTGCCCTAGAAACTGTTTTTTTTCTTTTAGCTTTTATTTTCTGGAGTGCTAGCCTCCAGCCCTTTTTAAGCCCTTTTGAACTGTGAAGATCTGAGCTACGTGGTCTTTCCAGCTGTTCTGCGATACCTTAAAATGACTTGTGGTTTTCCCAATTTTCCTGTTGCCTTCTCCTCCTTAGAAACACTGAGGTTATTCTGTTGGTTCTTGAAAGTATGTTTCACCACGATCTCTCTCACCTTAATCAAAGTGTTAAGACTGTTGCATTTCTGAGACAGATAGCCCTTCTTCAAAGTGCTAACCTGTCATTAAGGCTATATAGGTATTAAAAACAAAAACATACCAGGCTGTAGACTTTCCAATTATGGTCATAGGATCATATTCATAGGATCAAGTATCCCCATTCTCTTGTGCCTCTCATGAAGAAAATTAATAATTTTTCCAGCCTCAGGGACTAGAAATGTGTATTCTGAAGGCAGAAAATAATCAGAAGCTGTACTTCCTTTCTGTATGTATTACGTATCTGCATGTATTCTAAATACAGAAAGAAAAAAAAAAAACAAGCTTTTTCTTCTGTGTTTTCATGAATTTGCTGACTGCTGTCAGTATTCGGTTTGTAATGTAACTGTTTTTAACAGACTCAGAGAAAGAAAATAAAAATAATAGCAGCAGCTGCTGTGAATGAATGGAATGATCTGTTTTTAAAACACAGATAGAATGCATGATGTATTAACTATCAGATCTAACCATATTCAGAGATTTTTTCACACAGTATTTTGCACTCTCCATAAATTATTCTGAAGCTGTTAACCTCCTTATGGTATCAAGTGCTAGTTCGTCATAACTCAGTGATGAGAATAGTGTGTGAACACAGTGAGCATGTGCTTGTACTAGTGATAGAGTTCACTGTGGGCATACATGGGGAGATGTTCTTTTTTTACATGAGGTTGAAAGAGGAATAGGCAAATTCATGACATTTAAAACCATTTGGGACTACTATGAATTCTCCAAACCTCACATTGTTGGAAGCTACAGGATGGTCTCAGGAAGTATAACTACGTGCTTTCCTCTTCTGATGCATTTTCCTGTCTGCATGATATGAGGCTAACCACGGTCTAACCCAGAACAGACTTTATAATGTGATTATGGCATTTCTTATAGTAATTTGGAAAAAAAAATCATTAAGCTGTTTGTCTCATATCTGGATCTATTTATTTCCCAGTGATCCTGTAGTACGAAAACATCAAAGAGATGTAAAGCTTTTATGCTTTTTTGCTTTCTCTACAGATGAAAACCCAAAAATGTGTAAGTGGTGAGAGAGCACAATGGATTCAGGAAAAAAAACCAACACATGATGCTACTGCTGATAATCTTATGTTCTAACTGATGCAAGAGGATTGAATTATTTTTTAACTTACTTTAAAAACCTGTGTTTTGTTGCTGTTGTTGTTTGTTCGTTAATAATTTTGTTGTGGAAGAAGTGAAGCTTTAGCATGGCCTGTGTTTTAGTTGGACAAAGAGACAAAATGAGAACCAGTACTCTGAGCTTCTTTGAATTTCTACGTATTGTCTCTGAGAAAAGTGGCAAACTGATTTGGAAACCTTCAAGAAGCTGAGGAATATTGAGAATCTACTTTGGTTTAGAATCCTTAAGGCAAGGGATCGATTTAAATTAAGAAGACTGACAATGGGTTATTTATTGGTTTAATTCTCTTTCCACATCTGTTTGGATCATGTTTTGAAGCTTTTGGAAGCAGAAAATGCTTTCAAACTAAATTTTTTACTGTGGTTTCTTTATTCTGGCTTAAATGCAGACTTATAAAATAAATAATTAAACCAACAAAGACTTTACAAATTTTCCTTGAGATATAGACTTCATTTTAACTGAAATTGTTATCTTGTTTTATTTTTGTTTTCCAAGGCAACTACTTCACCATTTTCACTGCTTTTTGGGCCTGAACGCTTGTTGGAACAGCTAATTCCAAGCCCTGATTTTGGAATCCAGATTTTTGTTTAAATCTAGACCTGCCATCCTTTCAGCCTGTCGTTGTTGCTTCTTTTAGGCCTGGGTGTCCTTTCTGTGCATCTTTTCACTGTTGAGGAGGGAACTGTGATTGAAGACATCCATACAAGATATCCTCTAAAGAGCTTTTGCAATGCCATTAAAGGTTTGTTTTCTTTTGATGAAAACTTCACTCTGGTACAAAAGCAACCTTTTCAGACACAGCGGAGGAAACTTCCACTCAGTGAGAAGTTATCTGGAAAGATGACTTTCAATTAACTAAATGCTTGTGACTGTAGAAACCCCTCACCGTGCTTGACACTGTTGGAAAGTGCATTACTGTGTAATGGAGCTCAGAGGTTGCAGGAGGACAGTGTAGAGGAGCAAAAGAGAGCAGCTGGGTTTTGCCCAGAGCAGTGAGCCAAAGTGGAGCCCAGTTCAAGTTACCTCAAAGAAAGAACAGGGTTGAAATTTATCCATTAGTTTAGCCTCCAGTTCCTTTCTGGTCTTTTTTCCATTACTACACTTTTGCAAGTATAAAGTTCTTACAAGTTTCAGAATTATCTGTAGTTTCATAGTCTTCTATGAAGCAATGTATTCTTACTGGGTTTTGCTAACTTGGTTAACAAGAAGAAAGGCAAACGTTCTTTAATCTAACTCCTACACCCACTTGTAACCTTTCGACTGAAACCAATAAGATAACCCCTGAAAAATCCTGCTCTCTGAAAATCCCTCCATGCCACCCCACACACACGCTGGGTTCATTCAGTTTCTGAACTCTCTGCAGGTAATTTTGCTCAGTCTTCAAACACACTTGAGCTTTGCACCAAGCTTTGGATTAGAAGTCCAGTTCAGAAACGAGTCTGGAGAGACTGGGAAGGATCTAATGTGAGGGAAGATGCACTTCAACTGCCCACTTTCTTCAGAAGGAACAAGTTGGATCAGAGTTAGTCTCATTGCACTTCATGCATGCAGGATGCACCTGCTTGATCATCACTTGCAAATTTGTAGTTGCCCTTCTCAAGGCTTCTTCAGCAAGCATTGTCAATGTTGCAGTAAACTGGTCTAGCACCAGTGTAATTAGGTTTCACTATACCTGCCAGTTCCCCTTAAAGTAACAGATGTTATACCAGGAAGAATATTAATCAGAGGATGCTATTTTTAATGAATATTCCAACACACTCCAAAGGCCTGTTTGAACTAGTGCACATTTTTCAGATATGCTCTTGTTTTAAGGCTTTGAGGAGAAAAAATGAGTGCATGTCCTGCAGTTCATTACCTTCACTATTGCACAGCACACATCCAGTCTGAGTTAAAGCAAATAATTTTGCCTAAGAAAGCAAAAAGGAAAAAAAAGGCCTGACTTAAGAATCCCTTCTTCTCCCAGTCTTTCACCAGTGGTGAAATTCACCCCCTCAATTAGCATGTGCGTGGCTGTGTAGGGGGTTAAAGCTGGTTTTGGCACAACATTGAGAGCAAAACCTTGTGCTACAGCAATGTGGTCTGCCTCCACCAGACCAGCTGGGGCAGAAGTAGGAAACCCCTCCAGGGACAGCAGAGGTGATGTAGACCTCACTCTCCACTCTAGCTTCAGATGGGATCAGAGAAGAGTACATGGCCAAGGCACTCTTAAGACTATGGTAAAATGGCAAGCGATACATACCATGCAAGTGAGTATTGGTAGTCCAGTCTTGTTTAATGGTATTATTCAAAAGCACCTTCCCTCATCTCTTAGCCATATCATGGTGTCCTGATTTTGCAAACTAAATTAAAGAGACCTCTGCTACTAGAAATCTAGTTGATAAGGTGCTTAAGCTGCTGAAGTGTATTGTGCATAATAAGATCAGTTTGTCTCATTAAAGTCATACACACCCTGCGTGACACCCAGATCAGAATAAAGACTATAGAAATTTCGTAGTGACTCTAGTTGAAGATGGGAAATAACGTTTACATTACAAGGTAATTTTATACCACTGTAACTGCATTTGCATATGAGTTCTTCCTGGAATATCTTCAGAAGAACTGAAAGAAGACCTGGCTGTGCGGACAGCTGTGGGGGAGCCAACTTCTGATCTAGGCGTCACTATCAGTCTCTAGATCCTGTCATTCTTCTGTTAGGTTTTGCTTTCTTTTCCCCTACATTGTATATCCTTGTAACAAAATGGCTTCAAACAACAAAGAAATGACTTCTGCTAAAAATATATAGTGTGATACAGGGTCATTTACAGGGTGTGTTTTCTTCCTTGGTTAAATGGAACCCATCAGTTGGAGTTTAGTTTCACTGTGTTCTTACTCCAGCTTGCCAACACCAATGGACAATGAATTTGCTTTCCATAGTTGCATCGTATATTTTGGGCTTGAACTTTGCCACCAGAATTCAAAAGCACAGTCATGACAAAATAGCCTAAACCAGCACAGCCATGGTAACTCGTGTAACTGATCCACCACCTCTGAAACCTGGTGGTTGCATTCTCACCTGGAGCAAAATAAAAAGAAACCTGTGTTCAGCCACCACAGGAGCTTAAGGCAAAGCACTATCTTGGAGCATGGATAAAAGCAAAAACTTCTCCCAGTAATACCCCTTGGGAGGAGTTGTGTCTCTGCCTGCTGAGGCTCAGAGGCTGCTGCTGTCAGGCAGAGGCCAAGGAAAGTGGCTGAAACAGAGTGCCCAGGCTGCACCGTGTCTGCTAGGGGCTGTCAAACTGCTTTAGCTGTGTTAATAACACATGGCAGTTTAAAGCTTCTCGCTTGCGCTTTCCAAATGTCATATCAGAAATCCTCTGCCTCTCACTGGAAGCAATCTCTCTGGTTTAGATAGGCAACTGTTACACCAGACCTCAATTTTATCTCCGTATCTGCATTTCTGCCATTGCTGCTCTTCTTTGGTGCCTCTGGGCCTATACAGTGAAGAGATGGAGTGAAGCATCTGACAGCAGTATTTCACCAGAACATGTGAAAACAGTTAAATACATCTAAAGAAATAGTTCATGCAAAATAGCACAGGAGTTGTAAACAAAGCCCATGCAAATGATGGGTAGTACCTGATTCCTAGAAATATAACTAACAACAGAAAATGTAAGGCATAGATGACAGAGCTGTATGTGGTGCTATCTGATGGATGTGAACTAAAATAATGCAGGGCAGGAAGTTATGGGGAGGGAATCCAAAGGAAGCTTCTTCATGTTGCTCACAAGCTCAGTAATGTCCTCAATGGTGTCACCCTCCACATCCCCCTTAATTCTCTTTTTCATGTGATGATAAATTGTTTTTAATTGCACAAAACTCACACCTTTGGTTTGCAGTGGATTGGAAGACAGCTCAAGCAAGGATGATTTTGGTTGTTCCATCTTGGTAGTGATTTCTCCTTCTATACGTGATTGAGTGATGATACAGTCTGCCACATCCACTCCGGTAACAACATTGAAGGAAAACTATGAATAGTAAAACTAATGAAGCAGAAGGAAACCCAAGAATACCTTAAATTGGGCTCTTCTATCATTAGCTCCAACTGAATATTCTTGGCACACAAACGTGCACTTGCCTTTCAAACTCAGTTAAATCTGTGGTTGTGTCTGTGGCTTTCACAATTTCATCACAGATTGAGATCATTGGTAGAAAGTCAACACCCTCCTACATTTGTTAGGAGACCCCCATCCATTTCATTTTTCCACTCTGGAATTCAAAATGCCTGAGAATTGTAGTATTAATTTGTTCTATGTTTCTAAGGAAGAGAAACATCTTGTACCCTGCAGCTAACTTTGCAAACAGAAAAACAGAGAGGTGCCCCCCAGAAGAGGAGAAGCCTTGGCATCAGCATGGCCTAATTCTTTGGATTCCTGTTAAGACCTCTGTAAAAAAGAGAAATAGTATTTAGGAAGCTGATTGGATCTGACCTGTCTTTAGGATAAGCCTGGGGCTGCTGTTGACTTGATTGAGTGGCTACATCAGTGGGGTTTGGAGAACTGATTTGGCTTTATCCTCCCAGTTCATGCCTAGAATGACTTTTGGATACTCTCCCAGAAGGTCGAGAGGGGGGAGCCTGAAAACTTCAGGAGATCTTCCAGTCCTCCCTTTCGTTCTCCTTTTCTCTGTGCTCTTGTAACAGCACCTTCTTGGTGCAAGCAATAACAAGTGGATGAACCTTGAAGTCATACTTTATTTAAATTTAGGAAAAAATTAGAGAGATAAGAAGATGGGGCAACTGAAGAATGAAGCTATCATATATATATGTTTACATATATATAGAAATTAAATTTTTCCAGCTGTATAAAGCTGGGAAAAAAATAGGGCAAGAAGAGGCTGAGGAATCCTGTTATCAAATGAGTAAGACCTCAGCACTTAGTCTTCACAATGCTAAACATAGAATAAGCTCACTGTTGTTTACTGCTGCATTTGGACTTTTAGGGTATGCAAAAATGTTGTCTAACAACTTTCAGAACAGAAACATAACAGCTATTTTGGGTTGGGAACATTCTGCTGCTGCTGCTGTTGGTTTTGTGTGGTGCAAACAGGTAACCGTATCCTGAGAGAGGACTCATTGTATTCAGAACATATTTATTTTGTACTGTGAGGGTCTTTAAACATGCAGTGTTTATTTATCCCTTAAACTGCTAGTGCATCTCTCCTTCCCAGCTAAAAATTGTCCATGTGACATTGTCGTTTAGCACTTCCAACAGAGCTGGTAATACAGTACATCTGTCACAAGCAGGATTACAATTTGCTTTCTCACCTCAGTCTCTTCTTAAATCTTTACCAATAACAAAATGAGATATTGTGTGCAGAATACAAAAGTATTTATGTTTTCTAATCATTTAGGATGTTTCAGTGCTTCCTAAAATCTCGGCATGAGAGCAAGTGCCCTGTCAAGGGATAATAAGGCACCCACATTGAATTAATTCTGATCTAATCAAATCTGATTTCATCTGATCTAATCTAATCTCATGTCTGTCCAAGCAGTGAGACTTCATTATGCTATCTACAGGCATGATGCTCACACAATGGCTTGGGAAGTTACTCCTAGCCATGTGTCTTTTGATAGCTGTGGCGGTTAGTCTTCAGTTTTGGCTTCGGGTATTCTGCCATGGAAGGGAAGGCAGATTGCTCTGATACTTGTATGAAGAAGTTGCATCATGCTTACACGCAACAGATTTAGTTCCTTTAGGTGATCTCTTCCTTTGCAGAGAGCTGATGCAGAAGTAATTTTAACAGCAACAGCTGGGATAGTCTAAGGCAAATAGCAAGAGGAAGGCAATACCTGTTACCAGCTCAAATGTCATTCAAAAAAAGAGATACGTTTCTGGGCACATCGTTTTTTTCCTTTTTGTTTTCAAGTCTGTTACCAGTCTGTTGTCTTAACTGCTCTATTAAAAATCGTGGTTTCTTCCTACAGAGCTTCTCTTGTAGCGGCTGTGGCATTCTACAGTTTCTCCATTCTCTCTGCTTTGAAGGACTGTGAAACTTCTGGGCAGTTATGTCAAGCCCCGGGACAATGGCAGAGCTGTGGGGCAATGGTCTTCGTGGTCCAAGTGGGGCACGTCCTCGTTATGTGCTGAATGGATGCTGTGACATGTACCACATGTATGCTGCAGGGCTGTTGTTGGCATGTGGGAAGCGCCTACCTTTCCAACAGATCTTCCATTTTGCTGTGGCAAAGCACAGAGACAGGGCTTATTTCTCACAGGTTTTTGCTGATCAGTAGTTAAGTGTATGTGTGAGTGCTGAGCTTAGCTGATCTTTGTAAAGACTGTTTGCTGAACTGAACCTACAGGCTCCTAGTACTTCTGTGCAATAACCTAAGTGAAGATCTGTGCATGTTATACTCTAGGCAGGCACCTTGTCTGCGTCCATCTGAGTCAATAAAACAGCCGCAGGGAAAATCCCCGGTACAGGAACTCAGTCATCTGTGCCAGTTCCCAGTCCAAGCTGGCAGCAGTACTCCCAGCAGGATGTGGGCAGTGCCTGGGAGCCAGCAGGGGCCATTCCCAGGGACCAGGCCGGAGGCAGCCACAAGGTTTTGGAAGAGAAAAGCAGGTGGTAGTGTAGACACCAGCCATCCTCTGCTGGATGGCCTCAGCAGTGGAGAACAGTCCCTCAGTCCCCAGCGTGTTTAACTTAAAGTTGTATAGGTAGGGCTTTAAGGCTGAAATGTCTTTGTGTGACAATGGGATGGCAGATAGTTCCTTCTGCCAAATATTGGTGGGTATTTAATATGTACTTCGGGCACGTGCTGTGACCAGGGAAGGTCGTGCTGATGTTCCGTGAGGACTTCTGACTCCAGCAGTGCCACGCTGCGGTAGAACGCAGAGGAGAATCATAAGTGCAAAGTGCTCTAAAATCACACTCCAGCAACTTTTACCAGAAAAATACTCTTGATTAGAAGTGTGATCTTTTTCAACAGCATTTCTATATTACCAAAAGCCCTTTGTGGATGCAGTTACGCTATGGGAAAAGTAAAAGCTTTGGTCAGTATAGCTTATTTTGTTCAGGGAACCTGCATAAACTGCACTATAAATGCATGGTTCTGTATGTGGAAGCAGCTCTTCCTGAGAAAGATCATCTAATGCCTCCTGCCCTCCTTCTTCCAGCACAGAGGAAGGACAGGCAGCTTAGAAGTCTCAGTCAGATGCCTAATATCCAGTAGATGAATCCTCCCTTTCCAAGGAAATTGTGTGTACACAATTCAGAATTCTTTCTGAAAGTACACTGTATGTAGCATAAAAATGGAAAAAGACAAACCAAGAGACCCAGTGTCTGATACTATAATCTGTTATGGATTACGTAGGGTTTCCTATGCAAATACTGTAAGTCTGTGTAATACATGTACACTGTCTCATGCCTCTGGTACTAGCAATAGAAGTTAACAGCCTTTGGTACAAAACACACAGGGCATAAGAGGAAAACTCTCCTGCAAGCAGATTTGCCAGTGTTTGGATCCTGCATTTGCAGTGCTTTAGGACTCCTGTCTACTGCACGTGCAGGAGATAGGGCACAGCAGGGAAACGCAGTGCTGGCACTTAGCAGATTGCATGCTAGCCTCTTCTCAGTAAGCTTTGCAAGACCATCAAGAACAGATAGAAGAGAAGGGATTTTGCCTCCTACCGAGAGGCTGTCAGAGCAAAATGAAACTACACGAATGTTTTTCTCCTTCGCGGTAGACATGTTACATGTGAAAAAAGAGTCTCAAAAACAAAGGGTAATGGGATGAGTTACCTGCCCTATGTGAAATGCTCCCCCTGTTGAGCAGTGGAACAAAACACTTCAGTGAGGATTAGTTGAGAGTTTGGGCAGGATTCTTTTTCTACATCCTGTCTATATAAGTGGTAAAAGATGTGTCTGTGTCCTGCTCACAGGTCAGGACTTCACTGTAGCAGAACACTGACAGATTCAGAACAGACAGGTGTTCCTTATCTCAGAGAACTTGTGGTCTGACAGCCAGGCCAGAAGCTCTGAACAGAGACCTAGGTGCTGGTCAGAAACAGTGAGACATTTCTGCTCAGTGCTCTGGCTGCCCACCTAATGAAGAGTAGTGAATTGAAAATGACACTGTTCATGGTTGGAGTACTTTTGTGGAAATGCACCCCTTCAAAGTTCAGAGTCAAGCAAGGGATGGTAAGGGTGAGTACAGGGAAATTCATTACCCTGGTCATACACATGCAGGTCATAAAGCACAAACTGCAGCGGCAAAAGGCTTACAGGCCCCAGGGGAGATGGTCACATCTCTGTTGTGTGGTGGTCTCATATCCCATTTGAACGTGTATTTGGCATTCGGTGTAGCTTAAATGTACCTTCATACTGGGCTTGGGGAGGGAAGTGACTCTTGAATGAGAACCATCAACTTTGACACGAAAACCTGGCCACAAAACCCACCTGGAGAAAAGACAGCTAATACTCATGTCTGAAGAAGGCACATCCATGAGGCTGAAAGCTGATACTGTTGGGCACAAAGTGAGCTGCATGGCAGGGCTGCAGCACTGCAAGTCCTGCAAGGTGCTCCTGCTCTCCCTTCTCCTGACCATAAACCTTTGATGGCTCATCTTTTTGGCTTTGCACTTTGTGTAATCATTAACACGGATGCCAAGGGCTTAGTTAGTGGGTATAAATGCTACCAGTTAGTAAGGCATCATTTTACCACTACTTCACACCACTGTGAATCAGGACTGTGGGCTACAGAGCAGTAAAGAATTAAGCCCAGATATTCACTTCATTGTAAATCATTTGCTATATGAATGGGAAATAAGAAGAGCAAGTCCATTTGTGCTGGAATGGAACAGACTTTGAGCTTGAGCTGGAAAGATTAATGGAAAAGGAGAAAAATAGAACTGAAAAAAATAACTGAATGTGCATTTGAATATTAGGAGAAGACAGCTGATTTTACTTCACATTTTCCTGCTCCTATGCAAAGCTTCAAGCAACACATTTCCTTAATGCATCTAAAATCATTTATGTAAAAATATAATATATACCCATACAAATACAATTATATGTAGGTATGTATATATATATATTTGGAAATAATTCTACTTGCACTATGTTTTCAGGGATAATTCTCTTTGAAAGAAAATTCCTTTGCCCTTTCATGAGGGTTCTCCTACACTTTGCACACGTTTTGCATGTGGAAGGTACGTACTTATTTTCTTTTCCTAAATTTGTTTGGCTTTGGGTACTCCTTTTGTTGTTTTGGGTTTTTTTTTTTTAGACCTGCTTTGCCGTAGGCCCTGGAAACAGTAATAAAAAAATACTCTGGCAGTTGCTTCCATGTGGCTTGCCAAAGGGGTGTTAAGAAATTTTCCTGGTTGTTCTATATGTGTGAGCTGCAAAGAGGTGATAAATTGCTGAAGGAAATTAAAGCGGGGGGTTGAAGCTGAAGTTTTGTGGTCTTCTGATTTGGGCAGCCTTAGATTACAAGCTGCTCGTTGTGTTTGATTCAAAAGGTTACTTGCTCTCTCTGATTTACCCAGGAGTGCTGCAAAGACAGATTAATGGATAAAAACATCACACAGCCTCTGGTGCTCTCTGTACTTGGTCTGCTCAGGTGCTGGAAAAGGAAACCCCAGTATGCTGGCAAGGAGCAGCTGAAATGGTAACCGAAGTGCTTTGGACAAGCAGTCATCTCTCATTGTGGAGACTGCCATGGCTTGGCACTGGAAGGAAGGTCTTGTTGGCTCCAGGTGGGGACACCAAGACACAGGGCTGCACTGTGATTAGCCCCATGTTTTTCAGCAAAGCATGAAGATGTCTGGCAAGACAGTACATGGCTACACTGGTAGTGAGAACCTTCCAGTCTTTGCTTTGCTACCATCCTGTAACCCTGCTCAAAGCATGTTGCAGTACCAGCTCCAATGCTTTGCCAAGATCTAGGCACACGCAGAGCCGCTCATGGTCATGTCACACAGGTTTACACAGGCTTTCCTGGCCTTGCTGCAATGAGCAGGGCTGAAGTGGAGAGTGAGATGAGCCTGCTGAGGTTATCTGGATGCAGTGATGTGAAGGGGCAGTGGTTTTCCTGACTGATATTCAGACCAGAGCTGCAGCATTGATGCTCCAAGACTGTCACTTCTTTGTGAAACTATCAGTGCCAACAAAAAACATGTATTTTCTTCATTTGCAAGGCTGTGAAAACACATTCACCTTCCTGCAGTCGTGTGCAGAGCGGAGGTGTCAGCTCACCCCATGCAGCCTGGTGTGGGCTATGACAGTGTGGTCACCAGGCTCCTGCATGAGGTAGCCCTGGATCCTTTGGGTCAGGCCTTGCCATACAGAGGCTGGAGAGCTGCAGAGAGGGAGAAGGAAGACAAGGAGGATTGTACTTGGCCTTTATCTCTTGCACGCTTTGGCCCCACAAAGAACCCCACAGCATGTCTGCCTGGTAAACAGCAGGTTGAATGCCTGGTGATATCCAGTGAGTCAGGAGAAACCCACACTGAGGTTAGACACCAACACAGAGCAAGACATCTCCACCTCTCCAAGAATCAGGAAGTGAGTTGGGGGAATCCCTCTTCCACTGGTCTGACAAAACCCCCTTGCTAAGATAAATATCGCCCTATGTCAAATATGTCAAATAAAAGCTTGCCTATTAAGGCAAGCTTGCAAAGCTATTCAAAACAGCAATGGCAAAACATTAAAACTGAAAGTAACAGCGTGCTCCCCTCAAATCAGCATCATTGGCTGTTTGCTTCTGAGCTGTGGGCCCCTGTGCAACACCGGCTGCATGGAGTAGCCAGGCAGGAACGGGTGGGAGTTTCAGAGCAGCAGGGCCATGCGTGCTGTGCTAGCACTTGATACAGGCATGGGCTGTCTTGATGGGTTTGGGAAGACATGACCATCCAGCCAATGAGCATGGAGAAAGAGGAGTGAGAAAGCATGGGGTTCCATCAGGTGACACTGGTCAGCCAGCGTGAACTGTGAATACACGTGGTAACTGGTCTGCTGGCAAGCCACAGATCACATTTTGCTCACAGCATAATTATCCAGCAATTGCAAGTAGCAAACCAGTATAGCCAATATTTAGTTGCTTCTTCACAGGCAAAAAGAAGGAAAAGATAGTCTTTTTAATAATTTATCATAAATATTGCACTCTGCCATTGCACAGTGCAGAGTAAACTCACTTGTAATTCATGCTGGTGTTAGTTCTGTGTCTCTACTTCATTGTAAATTTACACTGGAAATCATTTTCTTGCACTGATTCCAGGTTTGTCATGCATTAGTAACAGACATCTACACTAATATTGAGTGAGTTTATAGTGATTTGTTATACCAGATTCTAGAAACCTGTCATGAGACCACAATTTGCTAGTGTTATCTCAACACCTTGTGCAGAGATGCAAGGACGGTTTGGTGACATATTATCCTTGACACATGACACATAGAGTGCACGCTTCAATCAACACGCCGTGCCTCTGGGCAGCGTGGTGCTGCAGCTTCTGCAGGGGAACACCACTGCCTGTGAAACCTCCTCCCTTGCAACTAGTGGTGATTGCAGTGCTGTGGAGACTGCAGGAAGCAAGGAACCTAACCTGATATTCAGAAATCAAATACACCAGAATACAACAAGTTTTCTGCATGATTGTTGATGCTTTATTGTTTGCAGAAATATCTAAGCAAATCAGAACCAGCAGTTGTTTTAATTATTTATTCTGCAAGTGGTTTGAGGAATACTAATTGTAGTAGCTCTATCAGCACTAGGACCAGGATAAGCTCATTATAATTTGCTTCATTTCATCTTAATTCTGCAGTAACTCACCCTGTTTACTTGAATTCTGATTGTCCTGATTAACTTGAGCATAGTACGCCCATGTTGTACTTCAAAATACGTGGTGGTGATGAGCAAGTACCAACACGGTGATGTTATAATCTGTAAAATTATACCATATGTGAAAAAAAAAGATATATTATTATTGTCTCTAAGTAGTGGGGCCAGGATGTGTTTTCATAAGCAGTAGCTCAACCTGGCTTTCCTGCAGGCATAATCTGGCCTTAGCTGTCCACTGGCAAAGAAGCAGCATATTTCATTTCTGCCCCACGCTGTCATCTCTCTTGCAGGAGAAAGGAGAGATTGACAGTCCTTGGCGGTGTGACTGGTCATCAGCTGAGCAGAAGATACTGATGGAGGTGCTTCTTCATGCAAGCAAAACTGCAAGCCCCAGCTCCCTTTCATTCTGTTGAGAAGATAATGCATGGTAGCAATGTGAATGCATTGCTCTCATGAGGTGAGTGCTGACTTTTGGCCATACCAATGGTAACGAAGGGTTACAGAAATGCTGAAACTCAAAAATACAAACACAAATATCAGACCTCCAGCCCTCCCATAGGGCATTTCTAATTGTCAAGTGAAGGGATGGGAACTGCTGTGATAAATGTCATGTATCTTATGGGTTGTTACACAACAGTGGTGGGGAAAAAGGGAAGGTGCGGAAAGGAGAAAGCTGGAACCACTCATATCTACTTGGTAAAAATAACATGCGTGTGTGTTTTAAACATATTATTTGAATGTGTAAGGGGTTTTGTTGGTCCTGAAAATACCAGATGACTATCTGAAGGGCAAGACCAAGTAGGCAGGATGGGACTAACCATGCTCAGGGAGCTATACATCCACAGGATGATCATGCAGTGTTTTTACACATGATGGATGTGGTAAATGACAGCAGTCTTGCTAACACTGTGCTCTCCCATATGCCTGGCACAGGAGTTACCACGGGCTAGCATCAAAATCTGCAGTGTCATAGGTAGTGAGTATGCACCCTTCAAAGCCTCCTGTACTGTGGGAACTTTCAATGGTTTAACCTGAGACAAGTTTCATGCTGAGAAAAATGCTGCGCAAGCACTTGGTTTCAGTTTAAACAGCATTTATTTTAAAGTCACCTCTGGGGGTGGAAGGGTGTTTTTTGTTGGTTTTTTTTCTTACCAAAATGAGTGAAACCAAATGAAAGCTGTCTGCTTACAAGCAATGCACTGGAGTAATTACAGTCCCTGCAGTGAGACTCAAGCAAATATTTCTGGGGCAGTTTCTGAATTTTGCAAACCATCTGTCTGCCTTTACCCCTGCTGGCACCACAGCGATGGGGCATCTCAGGCTAAGAACAGGCAGGGCAGCTTTGGGTGCTGCTGCACCAAACCCCCACAGCCAGTCATTGGGCTCTTTGTGAGCATGGAAACAGCATTTTCTGTCTGTCTGTCTGTCCAGGCGGTCAGAGGTGAGTCCCAGACATACTGTGACATAACAGCATGTTCCTCCTCTGGGGCAAGATCTGCAGCTGAATTCATCAGTAGGAATGGGATGTGAGGGACTTCCTTAGGTGGACTGCACTGGGGATTCACTTCCAGGTGGGATGTCACATTGGGTGCTAACGATGCCATTGACACCTACTCCCGCTCTAACCTGATCACCTTTCCTCGGGTCCAGCTGGCCCTTTGAAGATATCTCCTCACCCAGTGTTAACCCCAGCTTGTTTTTCTCCCTGCTTCTTGGTTCACCAGTGGTGGCACAAGCCAGAGCCTCTGGCTGGGTCTCTGCACGGGACGCTGGTCTGAGGAAGGACAGAAGAGAGCTTTGGGGCATCTGGTACTTTAGACTGACAAAGAGTGCTCATTTGGAGGGTTTGGTGCTGTAAAGCAGGTGAAGTGGCTAGGCTTCTTCTGGGAGGTGCCAGGCTGTCAGGAGCTCCCTTGGGCAGGGGCAAGAAAGATGTCCCTCAGCAGATACTGGGGTATCATGCAAGCAGCTGGTTAGGTGAGTTAGAGAAGATATCTCATCTCTCATCTATTTCTCACTGGAAGCAGAAAGTGCAGAACTCAAGTCTGTGATTTCCCAGCTGGAGATGTTTTTTAGTGGTCCTCTTTCTTCCATGAGAAGGAGGAGATGCCTCCAGACCCATACTCTGATACCTGCAACTACTTTGTACCAGACAAAGTAAGTGGCTGGAGTGCACCTGGGCCCTCAGTAAAACAAGAGTGGGTTCAGGAAATTAAAAGAGCGTTTGAGATCTCCTGCCTCTGTCCCATGGCATTACTGTGGTGGAAAATCCCACAAGGAGAGAAGCTGTGGGCAGGAGAGCGGAGTACAGCCATCCTGCTGCTTTCTGAGGACATCTGGCAGGCTGTGCAGGCATAGCCAGATCTCCAGCATCCCTGTCTCTGCTTCTAGGTGTAAACTTCTGTGAGGCACCTGGAAATCCTGGACATGTTTCCAAGAAGAGAGCCATGGTCATAAGGTCTATCCTTGCTCACGGATTTAGAACCCAACCGCATTCATATCTCCTCTTCACTCTGCAAACAGCAAAGCAGAGATGGCGACAGCTGCTAAAGGAGGAAGGGCCGCATACAAAGATGTTCACAACTCCAAAGGTCTTTACTCTCTTGGTCAAAGGCTCTGACTGCCTATCTTCAGTTTGGGTATCTTTAAATTTAATCTGTCCATATTCTTTTTGCATAACTCTTGGCCAAAAAGGTTTGGCCCCATAAAACAATATTGCCAAGCTGCTGCATGAGGAATGAGCCACACATAGAGGGTATGCAAGAACATGCTTGCGAAAAAGTCAACAAACTCTTACCTCGAATGTGATGATGCCTTTTCTGTGTCTAGTTTTGTTTTAGCTTCATTTTCATTACTTCACACATAAAAACATATGTTAAAGGATGTGCAAAATGTCACACAGTGAAGTAAAATTAATGGCTGAACTAAGAACTTCCACCCCAAGCAAAGGTCTTATCTTCCAAATTTTGACTCTGAGTCAGAACCAATTTTATTAATGGAGATTTTTTAAACATATATGGTAGCATCTTAAGGCTTTGTCAATATATTTAAACTCATTCTACAATATATACAGTAATTGCTTTTCAGTGAGGTCCAAGATATATGAAAGATTCAAAAGATAGGGGGCTTTTCATTGATGGCAACTTTTAAAAAATAACAGCTGGATTATTACATGAAGGAGATAAAAGACCATGAAATAGATATTAAGGCCACGAAGCAGATATTTTTACTCTAGCATAAGAGAAGATTTTTAGCTTCTAAATATGCAGAGACACTATATCAACTATCACAAACGTGTGCTGGTGATGCATCCAACAACACTTAATTATCAGTTCTACAGGAAAATTAGGTGAGAAAATTACTTGTCTTTTTATATTTATTTTATTTATAAAAACCCAAAGATGATGACAATTCTCTCACTACAGCATGTTAGACATAGATGGCTTGCCTGTCTTATTTTTCTCCCTTAGTGATGCAGATTGATAAATTCCTGCAGTGTGCACAATTTGGTTTGTTACTCTTTTACAAATTCATATTGTGCAATTTTAAAGACGGCTGTCTTCAAAATTGGTAGACATTAAGCAGTTTCATTTTTTATGGTGCCTTAGATCAGAAATGTTTGAGATGGGAGTAAAGAAACCTATCTGGTCCACTACTTTGATCTTCTTTTCAGTGTGGGGTTCATTGTTATGCGTTGATATTTGTATGTCCTTCTTGCTTTCCTCCTTTCCTCCTCTAGAAATTAATTAGGGCATTAAACAAAATCAAAACATCAATGTGTTTTCAGATGGAGAGACACCAGCTAAAAGATACTGAAAGCTCTTGTGCTACCAAACACGGCTTGTTCTTAAAGAAACTCCAGAGGAGAAGACTTGTTCTATTTGTTTTGTGTTTAAAAACGTAACTTAATGGCGATGGAAGAAGTGTCTCAGCCTGGAAAAATACCAAAGCAAGCAGGGGTGATTCCACAGGCAGTTTCTTTTTCTACTGAAACTGGTTTCTGTGTGCAGAGGGTCATACACAAACAGGGAGAGGGGATGGCACGGGGAACAACTGAAGTAGCCATTTCTGATGAAAGAAATATCTTTCAAAAGCTGTCCCATGCTCAAATAAGGTATCTGGGAGAGCAACAACAGCTACCATGGTGCGTGTTTCATTTTCCTCACCCTGGGGCATCCCAGGCTACAGTGCTGCACGGGGAAGAGAAGAAAAAAAAGAGAGAGAGAGAGAAGGGAGACTGAAAAGTAAGAAGAGAAATCAGACTTTGTATGTGGAGATAAAAAATAAACCATCGGGGACTAAACTGGTTTTAATTTTGTCTCTGATAATGTAGGATTCTGGCATGCATCTGTCAACATGGCTGACATAGATACACAGGAATATGATGGGAACAATCTTGGCTAGAAAAAATCTTACTGCACACATATGATGAAAGAGAAGGGGACGGCAGTGTTGGAAGAGGACAACTTGGTCCCAGCAGTTAGCAAGTCTCCAATCAGTACATTATCTTACAGCAGCGGCAGCTGCCTCTTCCCCAGTGGTAAGGGAGGAGTGCCCCTGGGAGCATGGCATTCTGAGGAGAACAGATTGCAGGTGATGTCCTTTTGAGGGCAGGTTTGGGTGTCCCTCATGTGAAATACAAACATTAATAGATAAGCAGGAGCATGGCATTCACAGGGAGGAAGCTGAAGTAGCTGATACATCAATTAGAAGGAACACGTTAATTTGCACTTGATTTCCATCAGGTGCCAACCCATTAAGAGAATATCTGGTGAATTAAGACTGGAAAAGGTGAGAAAGAGGGAGAGGGGAAAATCTAGCTGGGGAGGAAGCAGAAGGAAACCAAGCATAACCTGCCACAGCGGTGTCCTTCCCAGCAGCCTTCCAGGCACTTGGGCAGGCTTGTTCACGTGCCAGGCTGCTGTTCCTTGTGGGAACACCTGGTATCCTACTCAGCAGCAGGGTGCTTTCCAGCTAGACCCCTTCCTCTGGCACAGGGACATGCCAGACCACACGCAACACGCTGAGACTTTAGTAAGTGCTCTGTGTAGCATTGGTGCAGGTGGGCAAGGCAATGGCACAGGAACACCAGTGCACACATCTGTTTCTGCTATAGCAGTGAGCTGCTGCTTCCCATGCCGCATCCTGGTATGTGGAGATCATGGAAGGAAAGGGGCTGGTGCATAGTGAGCAGTCAGGAAAGGCAGGCATGAGACACAGTAGGTAATTCCAGGTGCGGATATGTTCATTTTCTTCATTTTTTTTCTTGATAATTTGATAATAAACATGCAAACAAGGATGTAGGCAGCTGCTGGATTTGGTATTGCCACTAGCACTGACACGTCCAGCCATTTCTGTATTTTCTAGGAGTGTGCATGCCATTACAGCCAAGGAAGTCATGCTCTTCTGGGACTCGGATTGAGCAGTGCCTAATAAAAGGCCTGATGAAGAGAAACTTCTGCAAGATTTATTTTCCCCTGGGAAATTAACCATTGAATACCACAGCACACATGGCATATGGCTGCCTGTCCATGGGAGCACTGCTTCCAACTCCTGATTCAGCAAAATACTGGAAGTGGTGTTGTGATAAACTGGACTTAAACAGAGGTATAAAGTTTGACATGGGCTTAACTGGCCATTTCTGCACAGATAAATGTAAAACACAAAGATGTATATTGTGACTCAGAGCTAGTTTTTTTCTCATACAAGCAACAGATTAAAAGTGATCAGCTACTGAGTCTGATTGCCAGATTGGTTCAGTTTATGTGTGTATTACGCTGTCTCTTCACCTTCTGAATATCATGTGAAAATAAGGAAAGGCAGGCATGGATTAGAATCATAGAGTGGCTTAGGTTGGAAGGGTTCTTAAAGTCCATCTAGTTTCAACCCCCTTGCCATGGACAGGGTTGCCTCCCACTACATCATGCCCTGGGTCCCATCCAACCTGGCCTTGAATTCATCCAGGGATGGAGCATCCACAACTTCTCAGAGCAATCTGTTCCAGTACCTCACCACCCTTAAACAATTTCTCCCTAACATCTAATCCAAATCTTCCCTCTTTCATTATAAAACCATTTCCCCTTGTCCTATTATTATCAGACCGTGTAAAAAGTTGGTCCCCCTCCTGATTATAAGCTCCCCTCAAGCAATGGAAGGCCACAATGACATCTCCCCAGAGCCTTCTCTTCTCCAGTTTGAACAAGCCCAACTCCCTCAGCCTGTCTTCATAGGAGAGGTGCTCCAGCCCTCCGGTCATCTCAGTGTCCTTCCTCTGGACCTGCTCCAACAGCTCCATGCTGAACAAAAAGGAGGAATCACAGGATGAGAATTTTGGCAAGATGGAGAGCAGATCTCTGGAAGGGTTTGTTCTGGTCTTACTCATAAGTGGACCCTTCCTGTCACCCATTAATAAGTGGTTTGATTCTTTTATGCCATAGTTTGTTTCGGTACTGATAGTCTGGGTGTTGGTGGAAACCCTTTAAATACAGGGATCATCTCATTAGGAGAGGCAGAATCATGCATTTGTTTTTGCTAAATTAACATTCAAAACCAAATCACTGGATTTGATGGGAATTCCTTCTCTGACTTTAAAGAGTACTGAAGCTTCATGCAGTTTTGGTGGTTCTCCAGAAAAAAAAAGTTTTCAGCTTGTTTCTTGGTATGTTCCAGCTGAATTTGCAGTAAGCTGGCGGTGGTGGATCTTTTAATATACATGCTGCAAAGGATTGTAATGCTACAATCAAAACAGAAAATTGAGGTTTGTGCAAGGTTTGAGAATCAGAAATTTATTTCTTCATCCAAGAAAGAGCATGGTCTGTTGGGTAGAGCAGAAACAAAGCCAAGGCAGAGTTTTGGATTTTATTGCTGTCTTTGTTATTGGCTGCAGTGAGACTTTATTTGTGCTCCCACTTCCTGTTTTTAAGATGATGGCTATACTTGCTAAAAGGGTGAAAACCAGTGGCTCTGCAAGAACTTTGTCTGATAGGCAGAAAAATACAGGGATGTCTTCTGTCACTCAGCAAACTGTAACTAGCCATTAAAGTAACTCAGTTGAAGTAGTAAATGCCCATGTTAAAGAAATTAACAAGTTTTAAGCAAATTTTTAACGACAGCCTTTAAATATATTGGACCCATGCCACCACTTGTTCTTAATCCAGAATTCTTTTTCTTGCTAAAATAGAATATGTGAGCAGAGCAAGGAGGAGTGAAGCACTGTGCCCTCTCTCTCCTCCCTCACCAGTAGCTGAGATTCAAACGCATTCAATTCAATTCAAACTGGAGTTCTCTGGCTGTGGGGGAACTCCTGAGCCTGGTGGCCTACACCTGGATGACAACTTCAGGACAACTTAGAAGTTAAAGGGATTTTTCCTGAAGTAAGGCATTGTTTGCCACCAGAGAGGGTATTACCATCAGAGCTGTCAGCAGATGTGTGAGCCCCACCTGCAGAAGGCAGCCCCAAAGATGAAAGGTGCCCGGTAGTTTCCCTGTTGCATCCCATCTGACCAGAGCTGCGAGACGAAGAGAGAACAAAGAAATAAACTCTTTGAGAAAGAGTGTAGCCATCAAAACTTGAGGGAAAAAGCTTCAACCAGTTTGGTAACTTTCTGAAGTATCAACGTTTCACTTCTACCTGGCCTGTGATATGTTGATGCTTCTTCATTGCAAGGAAAGGTGGCTAAGGAGGATTCTCTGTGCAGATAGAACTTTTTTCCATGTTTGTGACAAAATCTGAAAATGAATTATATGACAGGAAAACGGAGTTTAAATTTTGGGAGGCTTTTTCTTCTTTAATTTAAGGGGGCATCTACAGAAGGAATAAGCTTCCAAAGAGCAGGGGAATGTTGTCTAGGACAGCATTAATGAATTTGCAAAAAGAAAAACATGATTTTGTGTGTGATGTTTCAGAAAATAATAAATTGTATGGGACTTTCTCCAATTTGTAGTCGCTGGGAAAACTTTCTCTGAAGTCAACTGACTATTGATTAGCACCATGGAATGGATTTTTTTGACAGGAAGTAAGTGTCAAGTGCTGGCATTTTGCAATCGTTCACTTTCCCAGGTGCAAATGACACTGCAAGACCAGAAGATCTAAGACCTATGGAGATGAGCAACTGTAACAACAATGCCTCACCGGGGCTGTTTGGTTCTGGCACAGATATGATTCAGGGTATTTAAACCTCAAATAAAAAATTTCTACACAGATACCTGTGCATGCACGTTGCTGGGTCAGTTCAAAGATCCATGTCTCCTCCCTGGCAGCGGCATACATGCCACACAGCATGCAAGGGCCCCCTGCATTATAGGAATATGCTTGACAGCCCTATCACATGGATTTTACCTGAGTTGTTCCAGGCCACCTTCCATCTCCCTGGCTTTTTCTCACAGTGCATTATCACCATTTCCACAATTATCAGTTATTGTCCTTAGATAATGTTAGATATAACCATAAATATTTTTTTCTTGCACTATCTAATCTTGTACCTACTTCTTTTCCATTTTCTGTCACGCTCTCACTGTTGCAGCTCTAGCACCATGGTGATCACAAATTTCAGTAATGCCAGCAAAAGCATTAAAGCTTCACATGCAATTATATACACCCCTTTTATTTCCACACGATGGCAGGAAAAAATTGTATATTCCTGTATTATATATATATATATATAATATATATATATAGTATATTCCTATTACTTACAGCTTTGGTTTTTTTTTTTTCTATTACAGCTAAAATAATTGCCAGAGTTGGAAGAGCCGTATCTCTGTTTTGAAGAGAGAAAACAAGCTTTGGAAATGATGCTTTGTGCCTGTGCAGGAGAGTTTACTCTTTTGTAAGGCTTAATTTTCAGATCACAGGAAAGGGATGTGGGTGCTAGAATTGTCCGATTCCATGAGAACATCCTCATTTTAAAGGATATCAAGGGCTGCCTGTTAATCCACAGGCTAAAACTTAAGTAAGCAGAGGCTAATGTCTCTTTACTGGTTTAATTAACAACGATTACTTGTCTAAAGATAAGGTATTTCCAGTTAAAAGCCATCCCCTTCAACTCCAGATCAGCTGAGAATAGTTCAAATTAGTTTTAGGGTAGGGTCAAAGACCAGAATTTTAGGGGTTTGAAGTTTTTTAACTGAGCGGATCAACACGTATCTGCCAGGGCAGAATCCACATCTCGTTGCAAAGAGGCAGGCTGGCATTTCCATCTGCATGAGAGGGGATTGTTTGGGGGTTTTAAACAAACGACTTAATGAAGTGCCACCGACGCACACATCTGTCCGCTGGGTATCTGGAGTCTGATCAGCCCGCGCACAGTTCATTTCAGTGTCACCGGCAGGGGTACGGAGCTGGAATAAACTGAATTTAGCATGTTACGCACCTGTACAAGATTTAGAAAACAAGTGGAAATGTGTAGGAAAAAGAACAGGAAGCAGAATGAAACCAAGAGCACTTTTGTGCTCTTCTGCTGTGGGCTTTCTGCTGGGTATCAGTGCGGTCCTTCTGCTGAGGCTGGAGCCGGCAGCGCTTACGGGTCTGCCTTGAACAGCTTCTGCAAATCTCCAGTGGGCAGGAGAAGGGGAAGGACTCACTTCAAAACAGTGAACATATTTGGTCTGGTTGGGATTTGCTTTGTTGCAACCAGGAGACAGATCCCACAGACAGCAGGCAGCCCACCCTGTCGGGTCTGTGGGGTGATTGGGTGACGCATGGCCAGAGAGGGATTGAAGGGACCAAGATTATGTAGCTCTATGCTTCAGCTGCACCAAAGAGCTCCCCTCCTTCCCAAGGTCTGAAGGAGCTAAATCCTGTGGCTGCATCTACAACCATACAGGGTAGGGAGATGGGAACCTAACCGGCCTCCCCACCCTGCTCTGGTGGGCCATGTTTCTAAGGGTTCATGCCTGCTGCAGCAAGTGTTTCTGGAGACATTTCTTCAAGAGATGATGTCAAAACCCAGAGTAAAGCTCCTGCTGACCAGAATAGCCATGGATCAAGCAGAGCAATGATGAACGCTATGGCTCTTTCACCCTGAGCTTGTGCTAACTCTGGATTACTGGCTTGCCAAGAGCCCAGAGTAAAGGCTCACCCCACTTTTTGCTAGAGACTTGGGCACAGAGCTTGGAAACTCCTGAGGCACTTAGTTTCCATCACACTAGGATTGGGATAAAATGGTTTTGAAGTTTGATGTGTGTGCTGCCTTGGTGGGTGAGGGAAGACGTTCTACCATGACATAGGCTCTCATGACACCAAGGTCAGGTCTCGCAGGACCACAAGGCACTTTTCCATGTCTTGCAAAGGTGAGAGGAGTGTATAGGCTGGTAAGATGGAGTCTTTAATGTCACATCCGTCACTCAGCTGGCCAGCCACTGCTCTCTGAAGTTCTGTTTGTTGAAGGGGAAAAAACAAGTGTTCCTGTTGTACTTTGAGTCATGCCTCCATCCTGTGTCTTGGCCACTGAAGTCCACCAAATGTGAGCATGTGAGGACATGGGTTCTGTTTCACGGATGCTTCACTTCAGTATCTTTGTCTGGACCCAAATCTTCTCAGAGCACAGCAAGCTGTGTGCTTTGTACCCCTAGTGCTGGGGAACCCCACTCCAGGCTGGCTGCACTGCCTAGTCCCAGTGCACACGGTCCCAGGGAAATATCTGGGGAGTCAAGGACCTGAAGGCTTTCAACCTGTGCCCTTGTACCCTTTCCTGAACACATTTTTTACACTGTAGGAGCTTCAAAAAATGGCACAGCAGAAGTTTCTTGGTCTTTTTCTACCTCAGGCTGGAAAAACACTTAAACGTTTGTACCTCCTTCTTCCCAGCTGCACTGGGCAAAGCCACCTGCATATGCCCACAAGTGAAAAGGGCACAGTGCAGTTCTGTGGCCATCTCCTTCTGTCACTGCTAGCCCAGAGTGACCTCAGGTTGAATTCAGTCCCTGAGTGCAAACTGCAGTTGTTGTGCCTGGGGTGCTGGAAAGGCGATGACCCAGATTTATGCACAGAATAGAGCTTACAGCGTGGGTGGGCAGGGGGACTCCAACATGTGTGTGGTAGAAGGAAAGGAGCCTCTTTGCCTTCTTATTCATGTCAAGCTTGACCATGGTCTGATGCTGTTCAGCAGAGGCCAGGCGCTGGGCAGAGAAGCAGCAGTTGAATACTCTAACAAGTGGCTTGTTAGTGAGGAGTGTCCTGCAGTAAGTATGGAGCAGCCTTGTCACTTCTCAGCCAACCCTCTGAGGACAATAAGGAAGGAGGACAAAATGAGTGCAGCCCTCCTGGGCCTCCCCTTAAGAGTTTAAAAGCAAAATATTG
>JANHGO010001824.1:0-32553 GCA_024606505.1 Aquila spilogaster
GCGCCGCTGGAGGGGAGGAGATAGAGAGAACTGGGAGTGGAGGTAAGCTGGGAAGGAGGGAGGGGTGGAGAGGGAAGTGTTTTAAAATGTGGTTTTACTTCTCATTTTTTATTTGTTTAGTAGTAAATCAAATTGATTTTGTCTCTTCCCCAAGTTGAGTATGTCTTATGACCATAAGAGAGGAGTGATCCCTCCCCGCCTTGTCTTGACCCATGAGCTTTTCTTTATATTTTCTCCTCGTTATCCCACTGGGGCGGGGAGGAGTGAGTGAGCAGCTTCATGGTGCTTTGTTACCGGCTGGGCTGAAACCAGGACAGGTGGTGCCGTTTCTCTGATAGGCAAATGTACCCAATACTTAAGATATTCACTATGGTGTGAGGCACCCAGACTCCCCTCTCGGGTAGGGAAGGGAGCAAAGGCTACCCTGAGATGTGCTTTTAAGCATTTAATAAAAGCCCCCTTTTCCTCCTTCTGCTTTGGTGCTGAAACACAGTAAAAGGCCTTTAATCACAGCATTTCCTATTAGTTCCTTTGGGTGGTTTCCCACAGCATTTCCTATTAGTTCCTTTGGGTGGTTTCCCGTCAGGCTGTGGTTTCCTAATTGGTGAAGCTGACTGAAGTGGAGGCTGGAAGCTGTCCCTCCGCTCCACCCCGGCAACATGTTCTCACCCCTGCCCTGTGCCAGTGCAAGCATCCCTGTGGCCGTACACTCAGCTTTTGCGTTTGGTTGGGTTGATTTTCAACTGGGTCAGCCCTGTGATCCAGCGTCCTTGTGCCTCGTGAACACTTGTGACAGAACAAGGGATGGAGTGGGGAAAAAAAAAATGGCTAAGGGTGCCCCTTTTTGTCAGCAGCCCGCTTTTGGAGCAACTAAAACCAATTATGGTGCTAAGGCACTGCTGTGTTGCCTTTTCTGAAGGGTGTATGGTGCAGGGTCTGAATGCACCTTTTTCCAGAGAGTCTGAACGCTCTCAGCATCTAGCTCAGTTCTTTAAAACAAATTGGTCTTGAAGTCTCAGTGTACATGTGTCCTAAACGGTGAATGTATTTATTGTGCAAGGAGGAGAATAATTCATAAGTGACAGAAATACAAGCTGATCTTGTTGACCAATTAAGTTACTGGAAAGTGGCAGTTTCAACAGTCTGATGATGCTTCAGTATTAGGAAGCCAGAAAGGTATGATAAGAATTGTGTTATGTGATGTACATCTAAGTCACTTATTTTTAATAAAGGAAAAAAAGGGGTTGAAGTTTCCTACTTTCAACCCACCAGCAGTGACATTTAACTGCTGAAATCCAGACCTGCCCAGGTCTGCCATAAAGCAGCTTTGCTTGGGATGTTGGGCAATTTCCTAGAGTAAGAAATCCCGTAACTAGAATATCATGGGAGGGCACAAAATACACTGTGAGGCCCTTTTCATGCCTTTCAGGAAAAAAATCCTAAAACTGACATAAGCCAAATCCAGGCAGGTTAGGGTTGTTTGAAAAAGCTGTTTTGCTTTCTCAGCCAGAGGGCAACAGGAGAGGGAAAACATACAGTGCCCAGAGGTTTCCCCCAGTGCCATCCACAGACTTCAAGGGAAGATGAGCAGAACCATCACACTGCATGCACACCAGGATCGCCCTGTTACTTGGCCTTCTGCTGAATCTCTGAGGAGAGGGGGAACACTGCACAAGATTTAGAAAAAGCAAAATCAGAGGTTAAGGGAAATGCAACTTCTCTCCTTACTGTTGTGTCTTGGATCAGGGTAAGATAGATTTTGTTTGCCCTTCCCGTGTTCCTCCTTTGCGTGTCTAGTGTTAGACCTGACTGGTTTTAAAAATGCACTCTGACTTATGAGGTACTTATTTACTGTTGGGCATGTGGGGGTGGCACTACTCTGGAGAAAGCTTCAAACATTGGCATTGGGAGAAAAAAAACTTAAATGACAGCTGTCACACCTCTAAGGGGCTCAGTGTTCATCACAGGCAGAGGCTGAGCAAGCAGCTTCCCCCTGTTTGATAGATTGTCCCATCCTCAGCTTAATGACGTTCACAGCACTGAAGGAATCTGTAGGAATGCCCTAGCATCCTGTTGTATCATCTCTCTTTAAGGTTCCTGGAGTTATGAAGTCATTGGGATTCAGGTAGAAGGCTCTGCATTGGTCCTCCAGGCAAGCTGTGTGAGACCTGTGGGTTGAGATGCTGGATCTCAAGCATTTTCTGCTGATATACAAACTCTTACCTCACTAAAGAATAGAGACATGGTCTTTCCATTTCCAGATTTTCAGGTCAGCTGTGGAGGAAAACACTGCCCTTTCCATGTCAAGGCAATGCTCTTTGCAATATACTTTGCTTCTTCACCGGAGCATTTCCCAAAGGATTGGAGAAGAGTTAGAAAGCAACCAGGGCTTGATGCTGTGGCTTATTTAAATTAAAAAAAAAAAAAAAAAAAAAAAAAGTTTGGCTGGAGAGCCAAATGTTTCTCCCCAAAAAGCACTATCTTTTTCTGCTTCCCCAGCACAGGACCCAGATGGGACCAAGAAAACAATCTTCCTGCATTGCTTCTGGTACATGTCACTAATTTAACACAAGGGATGTTGTTGATAGACACCAGTTTCTCAGCCTTCCAGTGTCATTAGTGATATGGAATCTGCTGCGGAGTCTGGTACAATGCCTTGTTTGCAGTAGCTTTGCTGCATGAAAGGAGAAAGTCCATCCACCACAGTTACAGACACATATGAAATGTTTGTTCTTTAACATGACTCCTAATGCAGAGCTTGTGTTCACATGTGCCTAAGATTTCACAGTACAGATATATCTATATTATGAAGCAATGTTTGTTCAGCATAGTGGATTTTGCACAGCAGGGAAACTTAAGTTATTCCATGTTCCCTGCTTTGCTGGTGATGCCTTTCGCTTTTGAGGAACTAGGACGTCCTTGTATTTTAAATACAGAAGTCATCCACCATCAAAGTGGCAAAAGAAAAAAATCTGAGACCTTCTTCCTGTGGGGCTGGTTTGAGGCAATGACTGAAAAATGAAAAAAACATGTTACTTCTTTCCCGGCTTATGGATGTGGAAGCAGATGACAAACCTGGCATGAAAGAAAGTTTGTTTCACCAATGGATAACGGACCTCCCCTGGTTTCCGAGAGTGAAACTCCAGTACCTACGCCTGCTTCTGACACACTGGCTGTCACATGCCCCACCTCGTAGACAGCAGCCTGACACTCTGCACCATGCACAGGCTTTCAGCAGCAGCCTTACCGGGTCTGTATGTCAGACTCCACTGCTCCCTGCCTCCTGTTTGCCTCCCAAAGCTATATAAATGGATTGCTATCATTCGGTGCTGATGCCCTCTCTGCTAATGTTTGTTTCATGCATGCTAATGAGAAGACCGGTAAGAACAGATTTATGTTTGGCTCGGCCCAGAGGTAACACGCATGAAAACGCTGACACAAATGCTGAATAAAAGGGATTTGAAAATCAACATCCCCTACTGTTACCAGCTACAGTGTAATCCTTTTCCAGGCCTGTTGGGAAATGTCCTCGGAGAAGCTCTGACATCCGTGCAGCTGCTTCTCTCCTCAGCAGTTCAAGCTTGCTTTCACATTTTTGATCGCGGCAAAAAGAAATGGCAGGGAGTGCGCACATGAGAGAGAGAGAGAGATTATCTTCGTTTCTTAAACTTAGTTTTGGAGATAATGTTGTTTATATTTCTGAGAATTAAATGGCCAACCAAAGAGGATAATGGATGGAAGTAGCTAACTCCTAGGCACTGCTTTTGCCGCCTTGCATGCTAAACGCCTCGCAACTGAACCTTTTGTCTAATCCAGTATCGTTGTTCGTACAGTCACAACTCTGCTTTCTTGCAGGTCTTTCAGGCAATGTGCAGAAATGCAGCTGGGAAGATGTGAGGATGTGCATGATCTTAACTTCTTTTTCCCACCATGTCTGTTCTTAATCCCCTAAGGTATCTATTTACTGCATCTAGCATGAGACATGGCTCCAGTCTTCCCTCTTGAGCAAAGAAGGCATATCTGGGAATGTCAATGCTGGCCTTCAGCCAAGGAAGGCAGCACAGCTCCCTGGGAGTCTGAGTGACTTTGCATTTGCGCTCCCCCAGAAACCAAATGGCGGCCCACAGGATTAGATGAGTACTGACAGAAAGCATTTAAAAATGTGAGCAAGACTGAAGAATGTGCAAAAGCCCAGGTCCAGGGCTACAGTCCTTTGTCTCAATCAGTGCAGCTCGCATGTTGACTGGGGTGGAGCAGGGAGGCCTGGGAGCTTTAGTATCTGTGGATAAATACCATCCTAGTAACCCATTCCTACCATGTAGATTTTTGGAGGCCCTGTGTACTGTAGTTCTTTTGCATTTGTCTTTGCTAAGATTATCACTTAGGCTGGACTATAAATGGGCAAATCTTACCTAAATATCTGAGAGTAAAATAAATGAGCTGTCTAGGCTTCCCCTACAATCAACATAAAGAGATGGGAAAGCCCCCCCTACCCCCAACTAATTCACCCTACTTCTCCTAGGATGGAGTAAGTTACTCTCAAAAGATGCTTTATTCATCTCTGTTGACTAGAACGGGGACCTAGGGGATAGCTTAGATCTGTCTTGCTTTCAGATTGCATCCAGTCTAGATGGGAGGGGTGTGAGTATTCTAAGCAGCACCATAGCTGCGTTAGAGAGATGGCCGGTGGGAGCCTGGATGCTTGGAAGTCCTCAGCCCACCAAGAGGGCAGATTCATTCCTTTGCCTCACTGAAAATCTCACTAACTGTGTACATGCAGCAAGTATGTTTTGGACACTGAAAAGCAAGTGTTAGGTAATAACTCCTAGCAGATTACTTTAAATTTATAAGTGGTTATAAATAATGAATGGGTACACTTCAGCTTTTAAAGCTAGCTATGTACTCTGAAATTTAAAGCTTCCATTCAGCAAAAGTGTTTATTTAGTTTCAGAGAACTGCATTCTTTTTTATTTATTTTTTTTTTTAGCTTAACAGATAACCTATTAAAAAATGAATTAATATTTTAGGAGCTGTAACAGCCCTACAGTAAATAGAAACCTGACTCTATAATATTGCACCCAATATTTTTTTGGTTGTCTATCACTGTGTGTGACATTGCTGATCGATCCTGCCTCTCTTGCCAAAGTGAGGATAAGGAGGCATTTGTGTCCATAGAGATGGCCTCTCTTGTCCATCCAATCACATATGATTCAGATGACCTTGGAAAAGTCACCTGAAAAACAAATAAATTACTCATTGTGTGTCATAGTGGATCTAAAGCCCAAATCTATAAGGCGCCTCTGGAGATGCTGACTACTGGCATTTCAATGAGAATTGAGGGTACTCAAAATTAGTTAAAACTTTATAGAATTGACCTTGTGGGTCTTGATCGAAAGCCCATTAAAGACCAATGGAAAGACTGACCATCTTCAGTGGGCTCTTGATCAGTTTGCTAGAAAGGAACCCAGAGATACAAGACAAAGAAACCACGCTGAAGAAGACCTCAGCACAGCCCTGACACTATCAACATCCTGTACAGTGATTTCTCTACATGCCAGTGTGAAAAAAGACCTGAAAAGGAACTAGCCATCCCAACCATGTCTCTTGCCCGTGTGACCTTTTTCTGTGTATCTTTAGGTATTGCACTTCATACTGGGATTTGTCTGTACCTAACGGTTCTGTACTAGTCACCAATGCATGGGGTTTTGATGTGATTCAGTACTGACTTCTGGTGCAAGCCGAGACTGCTTTATCTCTTCCTGGGATCAACAGGAGTTAAGTACTACCCAGGTTGTGCCTAGTGAGCCATAGCCGGAGATCAACATCCCCACAGACTGAGAAAGAATGAGGATGTGTTTATATATATTGTTAGCATGTTTTGAGGTAAATATTGATTCACTCCACTAATTTGATAATTAGGGATTAGTTTCTTTTCTGGTGCAGCTTTTCTTTCCTGGTTGGTTTTTTGTTTGTTTTGTTTTGTTTTTTAAGGAACTTCCAGTGTTTTCTAATTTGCAAAAGAATTACTGAAGTAAAAATGAATTAATGAATGTATCCCTAACTAGCTGTAATTTTCACTCCCTGTCTGGCTTACTTTGCACAATAAAGGACATGTGGAAGTTGCAAAGGATTTTGTCAGACCTGTAAATAATGCTGTTACATAATTGTCTCCTTCCCTCCATCTCCATCGGTGTCCTTAATAGAGGGGTTGGCACCACTTACATAACCCATTCCCATTTTCCTCCTGTTTTCCTCTCCCTTCTGGCTGGAGTCTCAGGACAGAACCTGCTCCCTATATCTGGAGTGAGCTTCCTTCTTCAACCCCGGCAACGTCCCAGCAGCGGCTAACCCTCCCTTTGGGACCTGCTGCTGGCTACGGCCTGCTGGGACCCAGGCATTGGGATGTGTTTGTGGATGGCGAGGGAGACTGGGGCTGTCCCTGCTCCAGCAAGTGCGGTGCGTCTTCCTGGACCTGGTCAGGGACGGGTCATCTACTTGACCCCACCTGAAGCCTGTGTCTTGTCTGAATAGGGAGTCATTGCCGCGCTAGCTCAGGAGGGGTGCTGTGCCTCTCTGGGGCCAACCTTGAAATCTATGGAAGTGGTGGGTTTGACCAAGCTCCTTTGGTAAAGCTCTTATGGTAAAGCCCAGCTTTTATGGCAGATATCTTTACGGTAAAGATAAGGGCTGCCCTGGATGCTGAGAGCCTGGGACATCACGTGTTGGCTGCTCTTTCCTTAGAGCAACACCACGCACCGCCATTTTCTTCCAGATCTTTTTTGATGTTAAGCTGCTTCTCCCCGCTCTGCTAAGGAAGTGAGCCAGGGGAGGAGATGCCTTGGTTTGGAGGATTTTACACTAACAGCTTGGCTGAACCCTGTTGTGTGTCTTAACTCCAGGCAGGGGGGGCCCATGGCCATTGGGTGGGCTCTGCAGCATCCCTGATCCGGCCCCAAGGATCCAGGCGGGATGCATGAAGCTCCTGCTGCCCTGCTCGGTCCTGACTCAGGGGAAGGTCTGCAAGGGATCCTCCAGGCTCTGCTCCTCTTATCTCTCACTGCTCCGAAAGGGAAGTCAGACGTCTAGAGGGAATACGTCCACAGGATATTACAAACCACTCACACAGGCTCTGATAGAAGCAGAGTATTGTAGTAAAATGATCCTTTATGGTCTCAAATGTATTTAAAAAAAAAAAAAAATCTACTTGGGAGAGTATTTTGACAAATACCTCATTAAAACCCCCAGAATCTTACACTGCACCAGTTTATGTAAATCCCAAGGACAAAGGAATATTTAACTTTTCACGTACCATAAATAAACCTGTTAAACTAATACATCTCCAAGGAATAACAAAATAGGCAAATACAGTAAATACATTAGTTCTGCTCCACTTTTATGTGAGAGGTGCTTTCCTTTGTCTGCCAGACAGGCACTTCTTTCTGGAGGGGAAAAAAGGGAAATTGTTATTGATGAAAGGTGGCAGCCTATTTGAATCTCAGGAAGCAAAGTCACGGCCTTCAATTGAAGGATTGGCCAGAGCAGGCAGAGTACATGGGAGACAGTGGAAAAATCAAAGGGAAAGGAGGGAAGTCTAGTGGCTGAAAAGGAGCATGAGGTGGATGCTAAATACAGCTCCGCGAATGGCATTTGTGGTTGTTTAGAAGGAATTACAAAGTTAGTGTACACTGCCTCTCTTCTCAGCAGACGGGGAAGAAGACTTGGACCTCACAGTTTTAAAAAAGATCTCTCTTTTCTCCGTTTCTGGTTATAGTCATCTTAGTCAACATAGAAGAAGGTTTTGAGGCTTGAGTCACAAATGAGAGGATGTGGGAGGAGAGAGCATTTTATACTGACCTGCTGCACATAAATAAGAGGGGAAGGGTGTTGGGTGCCCTTCACTGCTGACAGCAGGTGGTGAGCTGTGATGAATGGGCAGTCTCATACCCCGGGCATGCACTACAGAGACTGCCCCCTTCAGCCAAATTTAGGTCAGGATGTCTCCAATTCTAGTGTCAAGTCAGAGCTGACCTCCAGCAGGCAGAACCTCTGTAGACACTGAAGATGTGAGTGGTTTGTGAGACAGAAGCTTGAAAGAAAGACCTTTACCTTTGATAGCACTTAGCTTCACAAATTAATTTCTCCCTTCTGAAACTTGTGAGTAAATACAAGAGAGTTAGGAGTTATGCTGAGATCTTTGGAAGAGATGGAGGAGTGTGGGTGCCTGCTTGTTTCCATGTTGGACAACAAGCATAGTAAAGGAACTGAGTGTGAAATATGTGAGCAATCTGGATGCAAACCCAAACCTTTCTGTCTGTTCTGAAGGACAAGCCTGGGACACCCAGAGAAACCTAATCTTTCCCCCACCAGCATAAATCTGCAAGTCCTCAAAACATAGGTACTGCAGCATACAGCAAGCTTCTCCATTGTATGCCATCATTGTGCCTCCACGGTGACACAAAGAGGCTGCATGTGACAACTGTATCTGTGCTCCGAGCAACACACCTAGGAAAGGACCACCATGCCTTAGAGGTCTAGTTCGGGAGGTTTTACAGAACATCTACTCTGCTCACAACAATAATATAAATCCCTATACCCTTACAACAAACTTACAACCTATTGTAAGACTAAAAGCTTATTAAAATGTTCCATGGAAGAGGACAGGGAGACAGGTCACCACCATTAATATGCTAGGTTGTTGATATAGTAGGGCATTTGTTAAAAACCCCAACCAAATAACCTCTAAACCAAAATGCAAGAAGAAAACTTAATGGGGAAAAAACCAAACCCCCCACACCAAATGGTTTTAGGCAGTCTGGCCAGTGTAAGACATCCCCTGTTCCTGAATCCAGAGATCAGTTTAACCTTGAGTGCATGTGTGGAAAACACACCAGCCAGGTAACAGAAAATTCAGTGCCAGTAGGAATGCCAACATGCCCTGCCTGCATTGAGTCACTAGTTACAGGCAGCATTAATTCTTTCATCCTACAGACAATTAAGGTATGAGAAGTGGGGGGAGAATTCCTATATTTGGCCCAGACAGGCCACCAGAGGAAGACAGGTGTATGAAATTAATACAATGCAAATATGATGCAAATGCTATTGATATAGTCTCCTTTCCGCCCCTCGGAAGTACGAAAACGTGGGACACCCAAGGGTTTTATCACAGGCTGGCTTTCTTAGCTGCAGGGATTCTTCTATTGAGCTGCAGATTTCTTTCTATATGCTTTCAGGTCTTGGTTTCTCCCATGGAGCTGTAACTAAAGTTGCTCCAACTAAAAGCATGTGCTTTTCTGTGATATGGATGCTTATCCTCTTCCTTTCCAGCAAAAACAAGATTTTTTTTTTTTTTTTTTTTTTTTTTTTTTTTAAAAAGGCTTATAGAGGTGGAAAGTGATCTCTGCAAGGGCTTGCTCTGTGCTGCTCAGTTATGTTTGTTCCTCTATGTGAGCTATATCTTAAGTGATACTTCTGGTTTCCTTACACTGCCTTGCCTTGCGCCACATAGCCATTTCCTTCAGCTTGTTTCTGTGAATGTTAAGCGTGCTCCTTACTGCCTTCTCTTTAAAATGCTGTTCTGAAAATGGTGCTCAGCTCTATCAGGTTCTTTCTCACATGTTGCTCTGCAGTGAAAGGCAGCGGGGGGAGAGTGGCAGCTGCTGGTCTCCATTTAGTAGGCTCATATATGACATAAGAATATAAGAGCAACAGTACTGGGTTAGACCAATGTTTTAACTGGCCCAGTATGCAGTCTCTGTTGTTGGCCAAAAGCAGGTGCCTAAAGAAGCGTGTCAGAATAGAGAAAGTATGTATAATACTTCCTCTGACTATACTTCCAGCTCTGTTTCCAACTCAGGGACATCCTGAACCAGGACTCATTCTGTGCACCTGAATTTTTTTTATCCATCAGCTTGTCCAACCACTCTCTGAATGTACCTAAGGTCATAGCATACCTTGTGGCAAGGAGTTCCCCAGTTCAACTGTGTGTTTGCAGAGAAACTACCTCCTTTGTTTGTTTTGAACCAGCTACCTACTAGCTTCATTTGGTGCTCAAGGTTCTTGTTTCAGAAAAGGCAGGTAACAGTCAGTGTGCGTCTACCATCTTCATGGCACTTGCTACTTTACCGTCCTATCAGATGTCTTATTTCTAGGCTGAAAAGTCCTAGATGACTTAGTGATCCCTTGTATGTAAGCTTTTCTATACATCCTCGTCGTCTTTCTCTGAACCTCTCCCAGCTCTGCTATGCCCCCTCCTGAGATGGGGAGACCAGAGCTGTAGACAGTCTCCAAGATGTGGGCAAACTGTGGATTTCTACAACAGCCTGCAGATAGTCTGTGTTTTCTGCTTGGTTCATCTCCTAGGAAGTCCTAACATTTTCAACCACTTCAAGCTGCCAGTGTCTGAAGTCAAACTTCCAGAAGAAATGTATACTAATGAATCAATTTTGAAAGGAAAGGACCACATGTACACATTTGATGCAATGTGTTTGTTCACTGAGTTTCATTACATGAATCATACGGGAAGGATCACTTGAGCGCAGCTGCTAGCTGACATGAGTAGCAGCCTGCAGATGAAGATAACGTGGTGATCTAGAAAGGTTAACAGGTACAAAAGAAGATATCAAAAATTTGTGGGCTTGCTAGGGGAATTCTCGGGCATTGCTGGCCAGAAAGGACTGGGTCTTCAGGATAACGCTAACACATCCCATGAACTAGGCATCAGAGTTCCCCTTCCTATGTTAGCCCCATAAGACCAAAGCAAGATGATTACTCAGTAGAAAGCACTAAACTTGCCACTGAAGTACTTTTTTCCTGCCACCATTAGAACACTAATTTTTCAGCCATCCTGAAAGAAGTCATCCCTGACAAATCTAGGAGCACTCAACTTTTCTCTCTGCACTCTCTGAACAAGCTCTTTAATTCCTGGTTCCTCGAAGAGGGAGCAGGTGCAGTCCTGCTATCCACCTGAAGCCACAGGGACACTATCCAAAGGTGTTAATCCAAAGAAGACGTGGTACAGCATCAGAAACCACTCATCAGAGGCCAGGCTCCACCTTCAGTGATCTGGAGCTTTAGGTTTCTTGGAAACATTGATCAGTGTAAATGCAGGTCAATAGAGGCTTTTGTGTTGGCATTTAAATATTAATCACATTTTATTAGACGTTTAGAGGGACTGTGCGTGTGTGTGTGTCAGTGTTTGTGTGTAGCAGGTGGTTAGTAAAATCTGGCAATGTCAGATCAGGCAGCAAGGGGGGCTGTCTTGCTGCTGCACAGTGGAACTTCAGTGCCACAGAAAAACAAAATGGTGCTTTCTAGACTTACGCAGAACAGAGACAACAGAGCCCTACGGGACAGCCAGGAAGCGATGTCTAGTCATGCATTTGAGCTCTGTGGTTGTGTGCTGAGTTCTTCCATGGCTGGTAGCAGGAGAGTCGAAGTTAGGGCGGGGGGATATGCAGCTGGTGCCCTGTGCCTTGAAACACATGCCAGCACACAGTGAGTCAGCTGCAGTCATCCAGACTTGCACTGGTAGCCTCCATCTATCCCAGGGGCCTTGGATGACATCAAGTGACCGACATTAAAGTAGAAAAACAGAGTGGGATGCTTCCCAGCAGGCCATTATCATGGACTGCAAGGGCAGATGCAAGGGCAGCTCAGGTCTATGCTGCTTATCAGCAAAGTGTGAACAAGAGGTCCCAGGCTGTGTGGGATGGCTTTGGGGAGCGTCTCAGAGGGTCAGCTAAGTATAGATGTGGCCAGTGCTTTTCCATCCCAACACTGGGCAGGTAGTACCTGGAACAGTACTTTACGGCTTTGTATCTCTTCACTGAGATACAGCCTGTATAGCCCAAGAGCATGATAAAAGCTGATCCAGATCTCAAGTGTCTGGAAGAGGGTTGGAAACCAGGACTACAAAGGGTTATTTTCCTGGCTGCCATATTCCCTACCACTCACTGAGAGGTGGTGCCTGACTGCTTCTCCACAGTGTTATGAGGCAGCTGTGTAAGTGGGACTGTAAGACCCATCTGCGAAGTGTGATCAATATCGAACTGGAGGGATGGGGCAGATTTTGTAGTTCACAAATGCCTCTGCTGATCAATGCCAGAGTGAAAGCTGAAGCGGAAACAGATGAATCAAAGCAGCATTGTAAGGGGCAGAAAGCTGTGGAAGTAGGTACATGATAGCTTGAACAAAGTGATAGGAAGAAGACAGACATCCAGGAGAGGCAAAGAAGGCGGCAGAGCATAAATCCAGGGCCTCGGTGAGGGACTGGCGAATTGCAGAAAAACTCTGGAGTATATATAAAATAGGCCTTTTATTGGGACTTCCAGTGAAATCTGGAACAATGAGGGGCTGAACCAAACAGAGAAAAAAATCTCTAGAAAGAAGGGCATGCATCCTTCCATCTATATAGATGTAAAAGCCCTCTTGGAAACCTGTGCTGAACTCTTTTTGTTGTTTTATCCCTCCTATAATAGAACAGGGAAATTATCACTGGGAAAGGCCAAGGCACTATTTCAGTATCACATTTCCCAAAGAAAACGAGAGTGAAATATAACTGTGGATGTAATTTTACTGCCTTATGCAAGCAGTCAGACATATGCTCATGATTATTTTAATTGTAAAAGGATGACTGCCTCTCTTGTGTTAAGGAGAAAGGAAATTCCTTTTTCTCCTGATTGTTTGCGAGTCTGGATTCATGTCAGTGAAGGTCCACAGCAGTTCCAAAAATTAGGTCATACATGCTGTGATGGGCAGCTGGCTTGCCCACCACTTTCCCTAAGAGCTGGAGTGACAGCTGTGGCTGAAGAGGACACTCACGTTCCCAGGAAGCCTCTTCCAGTGGCTTTAGCTGCCACCACGAAAGGCTCACATCTTAGATCCGGCTTCTCCTGGAGATCAACCTTAAGCTTGCAACTGTCAGAACGTGGTACAGGGATCATGTCTGAAGGAAAACATCTTCCTAGTTAGGAAAAGCCGTCACGCCTTCATTTGTCATATTCTTCAGATAATTCTAACTGTCTGCTGTAGAGGTATGTGCTGGATAAGTACAGTATCTATGCACATAGAAAGCTTGCTTCTGACAGCTCACAGTCAAACCATCTTTCCTGTCTTTGATAATATCTGTAAGGAGCTCTGGATACTACGGTGATGGGTATTTTAGGTGTACCCATCAAATAAAAAAACAAATGACAGGATAATAAGGGTGAACAATACTTTCCTGGTGACATTCAGAATAATGTGCAGCTTGTCCTGTGCGGTATTTCAGTAGGCATCAGGACCCAGAACCCTCCAAGATTTCCTGAGCTTTTGTTCAGTCCGTAGCCTTGCTTTGAGCCACAAATGTGGTCAAATTCAATTATTATCATTGAATGTCCCTAAAGTATACAGGCTCACTTGAACCTGAAACTCACAGAGAAACTTGGAGATGCAAAACTTTGCAGAAATAATGGATGTAAAATGCCTGCCCATCCTTTTGACTGAATTGAAAAATGGTTTTGGGTCTCAAATACAGCACTGGAAGTCATGTTGCCCCATTCTTTTCCAATTTCCTGTCTCTACTTCTTACATAGCCTTGGAGAAGACACTGATTATGCCTTCAGTTTCCTAAAATGTAAATTAAAATAATGGTTACCCACATTGTGATGGGGTCCTGACTCTTCAGCCATTAATGTCTTCAAGGTACTTTGGGATCCTGTATAGAATGCCACTGTGGTGGTTTATACGCAGGTGAGAGAGTATGTTTTGGCTAAGGTGGGAGGTGTAGGTGGAATAAGGTCAGATGCAGATGAAATGACTCAGACCTTTAGAACTGAAGAGTCGTTAGTCTATCTATCTGAGGACATGATGTCAACTGCTGAATGTTTTGCCTGGGTTCTCATAAAGACCATCTTCCTGACAAAGAGAAGATTCAATAACCTGCTCTGAAATGGTGTTCCCAGTAGGCTGAAGCACTCAGAAGCCCATGATGGCATCAAGACATCAGTGTGTCATGGGCAAGTGGCTGGATTTCCTGAGTCTGTGTTGAGTTACGGGTATGCTTTCCATCACAGCATTTGAATCCTGCACACCAAAGAGCAGATGTAAGCAAGGCAGGGATCTAACACAGAACAGCTTGGGTGACATCAGAATGACTGTGTGCTTCTGATGGGAAATGGTAGTATCAGGGCAGAGCAGGTGTGAGTCATCTCCCAGGAGAGACAGGCAGAAAAAGGGAGATGGGGAGGGGAGGAGGAAAGCAAGAAACAGATTAGCTCATACAGATATATTCCCCTTGCCTGGCTTCCCCTCCCTTTGTGCATCCCCCTCTCCCTCCACAACACGCATACATAAGCATGGAGATTTGACTGTTACGGCTCGATTCCAAAGCCCTGTCAGACAGATCATTCGCTGCTTTGTTTTCTTCCCTTGCCCATCTCTGCCTCAAATTCAAGATCATTTAATATGTGGCTAGATAAAACTTGAGCAGTTCTTCAATACACATTTACTTTCTGCTGTGCATTAGTCCAGTTCAATACTTGCTGTGGCAGGGACTCAACTAAAAGCGGGATGAGGATCTAGACAGCATTGGCTGCAGAACGATTGCTGTATTTCTTGTATGATCAGCTTTCACCATATCCCCAGTGTGTTCCAAGTGCCTCGCTGTAATGACTTAAATATAAAAGGTCATGATCAGGGCAGGAGGTGCTTTGAGTTTGTTAGCTGGGTAAGACAGATGAGCAGTATACGAGCTGAATGGGTCAGAGGGAGAATCTATGTGTTATCAACACAGGGGAAAGGACACTCCAGTGTAAAACGACTCATGTTGCAAACGTTCCTCACCACCATTAAGCCCACAGAGAGCTAGGTGTGTTTTCTCTAACAGGCAATGAAACACAGCTTCCAAATGCAAGCACAGTCCCACTTGCCAGTCCTAAAAATCATTCTGAGGCTGTAGCACCAGTATTTAGGACAATGGAGCAAATAACCTCTCCAGAAAAGGAATGGTACTCAAAATATTTGTTACATTAAAAGCTAAAACAGCAGAAGAGTTCCTGGGAGGAACAGATTAATAACAAACAAGACAGCCACAGATCCCCACAGAGTCCCTGCTCTACCAAGTGACCTCACCCCTGTGCAGTGTGCCAAATTCTGCCAGATTATTACCAAATACAGAATCAGTGATCTTAAACTGCATTTAGAGATGATGACTCTGCACCTAGAGTAACAATGGGGAAAAGAAGTAGGGTGACACTTTCTCATTCAAGTCCCAAAAGGCCAGGGAAGGGAGATGAATATTTCTTTTGATGATGAGAGACACAAGATGTACTGCTAAAGACAATAATGGAAAAGTGTCTAACAGGAAAGAAAGGGTCACTATGGAGGAACCAGTAGTGCAGAGTATTAATGAATATATACAAGAGGTCAAACTCTAAACATGTTGGAAAGCATTAGTCAGGGCAGATGCTTGCACTGTTGTATATACCTATAACAAAGCCCAAAAGTTTTTCTCCTGCTGTGTCTTGACAAGTTTTCTCATCTGTAATGCTAGTAGAAGATTTTATATTTAAGTGTGGGTTTGTGTGTATGTATGGCAGGGAGTAAGAATTAATAAGTCAAATGAGAAAGCCTGGGGAAATTTGATGATTCTCCACGGTCCTGAGAGAGCTCCTTTTTTCTGTGAGCATTGAATGCCTTCCTTTCACACCATCTGAAATGATGGGGTGAGGTAATTAAGACAAAAATAAAGAGAATCAAACCACCGAGAAAGTCTCATAACGCCAAAGGTTTAGTGTTCAATAACTGACCGGGATGACTCATATCTGTAAGCACTCTGAAATCCTCCTGCATGTTGACACAAACCCATTGTCCTGCTGTTCAGTGTCTGTGTTGCAGTTGTCACAGAAAATGAAAGGACAATAGCTATTGTTATGTTGCAGCTGTATATTGTGACTGATTCATAGTTTCCTTTTTGGGGAGGAACACAAGCTGGTCTTGCGTGTTCTCAGGCATTTGCAACACACATATGTAATTCTCACATATCTGACGATGGTGAATATTAGACCTCACTCGCTGCTAATAAACCATCTTTAGCGAATAGCTGATATAAGCTGTTGTAGAAGTGTTATGAATGTTTCAAGGTGTGAGGCAAGGTTTTTAGCCTGGAAAATCTCTTTTATTAGATGAACTGACACATTTGGAGGGAAAGAACCCACAACAGAAAAGCCTTTGGGAATCCAAGACCTTCTCCAGGCTGAATGCTTTCCAGCAGAGGCTGAAAAAAACAACTTTGTCGCCAAATGGAAATTCTGTTTTTATAACAAGTTTGCATTTGTTGTAAAAAAAAAAAAAAAAAAAAAAGCTTTTGTGGTTTCTCGTTTAACTGAAGCCCCAATATTTCAAAACAAACATGACATCTGTCTGTCTGTCTTTCAACTGATATTTTTTGTGGAGAAAACAATCCTTTCTCAATGAACTCCAGTCTGGCATAACATTGGAGAACACACTCTCGCTCTCATTTACATAAATACATCTTTTATTAACTGTCAGTACAGGAACAATTCATCATGTAAGACATAAACAGCTGATAAGTAAACAAGTTGGATCCTTTACTGGCATAAATCAGCAGACCCATGTGAGTTCAGTGGGTCTCCATCAGTTTACATCCCCTTGAGGTCTAACCCAGAGCTATGGGTAGGAACACAGGCCAAATCCGGACTGATTCTCCATTTTGTTTTCCTCAGCTGTTGAAGGATAGTCAGCAGAAAGTAAAGGGGGAGCGAGCCCATACAGAGGCAGTGCATGTGAGACTATGCATGTAGACAATCTTTTTCATTAAGCCACTAATAAACATGGATACAAATGAAAGATAGGTACTGGGGCTGAAAGATGTATGGCCGTAGACACTGCTCCTTTGACTTGCTCTCTTACTGTTCATCTCTGTTTGCTTGGGTGGCAGCCACATGGTTGCCTTTAAATAATTCAGGATCCAGTTTGCATGCATGGCCAGTCCTGCTCGTCACATTTTCTCACCTGATCACAAGTTCATCTCTCTGTAAATGAAGCAAGGTTTGTAAGGAGTTGCAATATCTTTTATTAGACTGGCTGATACACTGATGGGGGGAAGGGAGGACAAGAAGAAGAGCTTGTGTGCCTGAAAGCATTTCTCTAATTGTATCAAGTGGTCTAACAAAAGATATTACTTCTCCCAACAGCTTGTCTTGCTGATTTCCTTAGACTGTCATGACTATCTTTTTCTGTTATTTCAATGACTCTATGTTAAGCTTGTGTGGACCAAGAGCTGCATTCCTGCTAAGTGCACACCTCCATTGACACCTATGTGCCATTTTATTTACTTCCCATGCATAGTTCTACCACAGTTCATGAGGATGTGGGACTAAACAAGATTTGTTAATGTTTGAGTAAAGATTATTTGAATAATGGCTTGTCACTTCAGGATTAGAACCACTGATCTGACCATTTATACATGAAGATGTTAGCACTGGAACTGTTAAAAATTAGACATCAGTAACAAAAATGAACTCAACAGTAAAATAACTCAGTCTGAGTCTCAAGCACGTTTTCCTACTGTAATATGGAGTACACCACTAATGGACACTGTTCTTTGCAGTCTGAAGTAGGAGAGCTTGCATTAGAAAGCTCAATAGCTGCATCATTTTTTCACCTATTTGAAGACATTTTTGCTTAAAAAATACCATCCTTTGCTTCTTCATATGGTGCTCTGTAAATGAAAGTTTCAAAGATTTCACCATCAGCAAAGTCAAGGTATTATTTTTGCAAATATTGCTGTAGAATTAGTATGGTATTGAATATAATGGATATAGAAGCTTTCGAAGAGTGTTACAAAGTGCAATGTCACACACACATATAAGGTACAAGCTATTACAGATCTGTTGGGGGGTATGATCCCCCCTTTTGGGGGTTGTAGGCTGCTGTGCAAAAGGGACAGAAAAGAGCCAGAACAAACATTAAGGATGTTGTAAATATCACAGTCACCCGTGTTTGACAAGACAAACGTCTCTTTCTGATGTCCGTCACCTCCATCTTTTCTTCTTTTTTCCTTCTCACCTGGTCTAAGTGGTGTGCAGAAAGAAGCCTTCCTCTCCCCTCCTCTGAGCACCTCTTTCTCAGTCCTAAGCATTCACAAAACAGGAGACTGTCCCCACAGACATCAGTCCTGAGAGTTTAAGCTAATAAGGTATTTTGAAATAACAAGGTTTGAGTTCATTTCACTTGCCTTTAGGGTGCAATTGCTTTTGTGTTTCCAAGCTTTTATCTGCAACTATGAAGGACAGATGCCTTTTTTTTTTTTTTTTTTTTTTTTAAGGAAAGCTCAGGGTCTCCTTTAATCTCTCAGTAGTTTAAGTAGTGTGAGGCAGCAGAGACAATTCTCATTTCTGGGGTCTTGGCTCCCACTCCTCGCTTTACTCACTATGCTGACGTTCAGCAGAAGTTAAGATGCCAGTAACAATTTATGTGTCTCTCCCATTAGCAACTCTGAGAAATCTCTTGGATTATCCTTTGGGTTTGTTATGGCTTATTCCTTTGTTCCAGTCCCACCTTTTATTATGTATAAACATTTATACATATATTTAATTTGTTTTGCTCTCCTGTCTTGCCTTGGGTTATATTTCTGACTTGGTGCTTTCCATTTTGATTGAGGTGGTGACTAGATGGGCCTCATCTTCCTCTTGGTTCAAAGAACAATTCATTATTTGCTCGTGTCTGGGGAATGAATGCCTCTGTATGATATGTTGGGACACAGGGATAAACATCCCTCCTGGCTGATTGATAGTCTTATTAAAGATTGCAGTAGGTGAAATAATCCCCCATAGCTTCATAAGGGTAAGATCCCTTTCTCTTTTCCCCTCAGACTGGCTTTAGGGCATGCTTGGGACTTGGCTTATGCTCTGTCCAATCTTATGGCATTACTTAATTAGCCTTTAGTGAAAGCCATTAGCATTGATCAATGGCGGGACACATTTTTTACGGGGGGAGATGACCAAAGTGTTTATCCACCAAAAATTTGCAAATGCAAGTTGAGTTTGGTAATTTGTTGCTATTCTTGTTATTATTTTAATAGGTTTAATTGATATGGAAAGATTTTGAGCCTGTGGTTGTCATCTGCAATATGCAGGAGGAGGAAGAAACAGCAGTGATAGCTTGATTCCCCAGTTACACATTCTTTCTTTGAGTTTTGCATTTTGCTTCCATATTGATCTTCTTCCCCTCCTCTTAAGGGGCTTCTTTGCACATTTTCCCACCCCGTGGTCCATCACTGGTTGCATCCTTGACACTATCAATGCATTCAGCCTTGTCCTCTTCCTCCTACTGCCCTCTTAACCTTCTCCCACCGTACCCTGTCTGCAGGAGAAAACCTTCTGGACTCTGTCCATCTCATTCCATAAATCCCTTCTTGTTCATTTTTTCCAGGCAGCTCTCAGGGACATTTATCATCCAGTCCCCTCCCTGAATGAATGTCCTTTCTAAATTAATAATTAGAGAGCAAACAAAATGTGTACATAGCCAACAATGTGTTCAGCTATTGTGGCTTGCTGATCCAAAGCATGTGAAAATCAGTGTGGGCCCCTCCCTTTTTGACGAGGGTTTGGTCCTACGTTCCTGATCCTTCCTACAAAATGAACTTTTTTTTTTTTTTGCTGGTAGTGTGCTGCTGCAATCCATCTAATGAATTAGATTATAATCCCCTCATGGGCAAGGACCTGTCTTTTTGATATGCCTGTGCATTGTTGATCTTGTAGTACATATGTGTGTTTGCACATTCTCACCTCCTGCTTATATCCAGCGCACCAGGATATAAGAATGAAATGAGAACAGAGGTGGACAATATTTTTCTAATTATTAGCATGCAGATAAGCCCCTTTAATTAAAGAAATTATATACCCTATAAAAAAGAAAGCTCCTCTGTCAGACTGCAGTCTTGTAATGGCTTTGTGTTTGTGCAATTAGGACCAAATCTTGAAGCCACTGAAGCCAACGGTGGCCCTTAATGGGATTAATTCTTCATTTGTGGGGTGATGGGCTAGATGATCTAAGAGGCCTTTTGCGTCTTGCGCTTCTCCAATCTCTCTCAGGGTAAATGACACATAATGGAAAAGACAGCTGTTTTTGAATAAACTGCATTAAGTATCCACATATAATTCCTAATGCAGGTTAACCCCCCCCCCCGCCCCTGTGTCTCTGACGGCGTGCATGCCCCTCTTACAGAACAGGTCTCTCCTGTGCTGCAGACGCTGTATGAACTCGTCGATACTCTGCAGGTTTCTGGGGGGTATGTATCTCTGTATTTCCCAAGATCCTCTGGGAAAACTCTGCAGCTAGCGCTAATCAAATTGAACCGCTGTCAAGACTTCCTGCGAAGCTTCGAGGAAACATTTCTGAATATTAGAAGTACAGGAGAGGAGAGTAAAGGTTGGGGGAGGGAGGCAGGACAGTTTTAGAGCTTAAGTGGATTACATAGCTCCATAACCCAGTTATGGGTCTGTGGACTCAAGTGAGCTGTTTTTTCCCCTCCTCTGGCTGGCTGCCTGTCAGATAGTTCCCCTGACAGGCAGGCTTTATTAGCCTCCCCCAGCTGGCTCTCTCAGCATTTCTTATTTTCCAGTGCTCACATCCCCTAGCAGCTCGTCTCAGCCCTTCTCGTATCTCTAAGCTCCCCTGGGTCCTTCCTTTAGCTGCACCAGCTGTCTGCACCGTTGAAGTCTCTGCACTAGCCTGGTCTACCAGCATTTACCAAGCCCGGTGGCAGGTCTCTGATCTCTGCCCGGGCAAGCCCCAGGTAGCCAGCAAAGGGTGCATGGTTTAGCTCAGATCAGGGAACCTACATTTGAAAAGTAACCGCTCTCTGACTCCCTTCTATTTTAAATAGCTAAGAGGGCTAGCTTAAAAATAGATGAGCACCTGAGCACCAGTGTTGGGTGGTATGAAGGAGCAGCAAGTGCCTAGCACATCTGGACGCACGAATATTTCCACACTTTGCAGAAAAGTTGGGTGAGCATGAGTTAACCACGAGCCCAGTTGTTCAGTCTGAGCCCTGAAATTTCCCCTCATGACTGAGGTGTGAGCCTGACATCTGCTGGGGACTGCACCACTGCTGCAGAAAATGCCAGGCCATCCTTCCTCGGAGCTGCTCTGCCAGGGGGCAGGGAGGCTGCTGCCCGAGGGACTCTGCGCCGGGTACAACCAGCCTGCGAGGAGGCAACGTGGCCAAAGGACAGGGTGACCCAACTGCAGCCCGGTAGGAGGTAAGGCCTGAAATCCCAATTTACGCTGGTGGGCTCCGGTCACTCGGGAGCGGGCCAGATGCAAGAGAGCAGCCAGCACGCACGTGGATCCAGGGTTTACAAAGTCTGCGTGGGTGTCCATGGCCACATGAGAGACAGAGCTCCATGTCTGCACTGGAGCATGTCTGACGGCAAGCTGAAATCTGCTTTCTCTCTTTCCTTTTGAGGTATCTGCCACCACCACCACCAAGGTTTTGCTTTGCTGACATAGCTGGTTACTTTAGGCTTGCCTGAGGCTTATTCAGCCCTCTGGGCTTTACAGTCAGAATTGCTACAGGTAGACTCACCTGCACAAGTAGGAAACAGAGTCACTGCTGGTGTCCACCATCCACGTGTCTCCGTGCCTCCTTTCTGTCCTCATCCACAGCCTCCTTCCCCCTTCCCTCCCTGCCGCTATGGTGTATCTGTATGGGACTTCTGTTGAGTCTTACAGGAAAGGATGGTTTCCAGGGCTGACTGTGCGTAAGAACATCATGTATGAGCGGCTCAAGGACATAAGGATTGATGGAGAGTAGAAGCAAGTGCCCCTTGGTCTGATTAAATACTGACCTGATGCCTTAAAATGGTGCTAGAGGGTGCTGTGCTGCTGTATGGCCTCCGGCTAGGAGGGCCATAAAGGACGGTGCTTGGCCACCGGTGGGTAGGCATTGCTTTGTTGGTGAAGGCATCAGGTCTCCTGCTCTGACCAGATGCAGGCAGCCGGGCACAGGCTGCCATCCTGGGTCCTCGCCTCTCCCCAGCCCCCGGCAGGGCCCGGTGCTGCCCTGTGGTGCTGCGCAGGTTGCCGCTTCGCCCCTTGGCAGGGATCGCTGCCCTTCAGTAGGGATCTGGGAGCAGCAGATCCTGCACAGACTGCTGATGGCGCTCGGCAAATCCCTGTGGTTGCTGTGGCTGGCCGGCCCCTGCCCCAAAGCAACGTTATTGTCATTAATCATCCTTCGAATATGGCTAGAGGGGTGCACGCACAGCGCAGCCTCCACCCTGCAGTGCCGAGGGTTTGCACAGCACGATATGGCCGAGGGCGAGCGATCCCCAAGCTGGTGCCAGGGGACCAGTGGGTCCACTGGGCACAACAAAGCAGCCCCCCAGGCACGTTGGTATGGGTCCCTAAAATGTGAGGGCTGTAGCGATGAGGGGCTGTGCTGCTTCTGGGTCTGGAGACAGCTCATCCAGTATCAGTACGGGGACCTCCGGGTCACGATCCATTGGGTCTATTAAAAAAGAGGGATCCTAAGCAGCGTGCAGGCGATGGGGTAGCTTGGAAGTTTGTTGATAGCAGGGTTATCAGCAGCATCTTTGGGCTCTCTGCCAACATCTAAATAACTGGAGGCGTTACTTTCTCCTAAAACTAAACCTGGCCTTTGTGCTGTTTAGTCACCAATTGTATTTGTTGCTGGCAGAAATGAGCAGAGAAAACACATATTTGAAACCCTTGAGGAGAAGAAAGAAGTTGGCAGTTCTAATGGTTTTAGCAGGGATCTTATGACAGCGTGTTGCGTTTTTTCATGAAGATTCATATTCTAGACGAATGTGACTAGTCGAGTATCTCAGGGGTTTCATTAATATTTTTAGAGTGAGCTTTTAGAGCTTTTGGCATGGAGGAACACTAAGAACTTGATGCCAGTTTAACCTAATGATTCAGAAACCATAAAGCAAATAATAATAAGCTAACACATCTATTTTTGAACTCATGATTTAAGCCACTGTCATAATTTTGATGGGGCCTGACATGTGATTTTCCAGCATTGGGACTGGTACTAAAGCTTTTGTGTACTCATTTGAATGGAAAATCCTCTTAAAATCCTCCAGCTTGCTTGCCTTAGTCAATACTTAACAAGGACTCAGCCACAGCAGCAAAAAATATCCACCAGTCAGGACATTTTCCTTGCCCCTCTCTTTCTCTTCCCACATAGAAAAAAACCTGACACACAAGGGTCATGATTCTTCACCGCCCCAGGGCCCAGTTAGCGAAACTGGTGCGCAGGAATCCCTGTAGATGGGAATCCTGGAGCTGCCGACAGCCTCCCAGGAGTCCGAACGTGGGACAGGAGCATCTATGTGTCAAAGGAGTTTTCCATGGGCCTGAGCAGGGACTGAAGAGAGAAGAGCACAGACCCAGGTCAGGTCTACACAGCCACCTTGGGCTTGTGCTACAGTGACTCTGTGTCCCTATAAAGTAGTCCTGGGACTGAGCAGGGGTTGAAGGTGAGATGAGTTTCAGACAGGCGGAGAAGGTCAAGCCGTGGCACAGAACCCCTGTACAGCCTCCTTCAGTCCCTGCGTGGGCACACGAAATTGCTTGTCTAGTGGCTGTGTCCGTGGAGGAGTGGGAGAATGCCAGCTGGTCCCTGCAGTATTTAATTTCTTCTCAGGAGCTGAGCGAGGCAAACATTTATGGGAAGAAACAGCTGAAAGCAGGAAAGATTAAGTGCCGTTCCTACTGCCCCCAGCCTGCTGTGCCCTCGCAGTCTGGATCCAGGTACCGAACTTGGTGTGAGACAACCGCTTTTTACACTCCTAGACGCAACCCAACGTTTTCCAGCTTGTCGAAAGGGTCTGAGATCAACTGAAGGAGCAGCAGGCTCTGAGCAAGTCAGACCCATTTCAGTGCTATTTTGCGGCGCTTAGCTTTCTGGCCAGCGGGTATGCTCTTATTCCTCTAATACAAGAAAATAAACACATGAGGAATATATATGAAAAAGCCAGGTGACTCATAAGTGAGAATAGCCTCATTCTGTCATTAGTGGAGGGTAATTTGCCACACATTTGTATCAATATTACACGTCTTGCACAAATCTTCACTGCCCCGCCACACGCTTTGAGCTGGGGATGTGACCACAGCTGCCTGCAGCAGGGGAGTGGGAGAGGGTCCACAGTCAGTCCCTGCTTGGCCCCGATTTCTGCTTTTTGTCTGAAGAGTGGAAGAGAGTGAATCATGCTGCTTGGCCCTAAATCTGTCAGGAAGTGATTTGAGACTTTGAGTAGAGCGTGGCCTTTTCTTCCTCATATTAAAAAGGAAGAAGATGGTGTTTTATAGGTCCGTTAGAGCAGCATGTATGTGCTGATCTTTAAAGAATGATGTGAATAGCCTTTTGGGCTACTGCTGGACACAGTGCTGTCAGCAGAAAGATTATCTGAAATGAAATCTCAGAGAAAGAGTGAATTGTGAACGGCCTTGGATCAACTTAATAGGTGCGTTCACTCTGATGACTAATGATAACACAAGTAACTGTTTGTATTGGGTTTGCGTGGCAAGGTTTTGGTAGCCAGGGGGCTACAGGAGTGGCTTCTGTGAGAAGCTGCTGGAAGCTTCCCCTATGTCCGACAGAGCCAATGCCAGGGGGCTCCAAGATGGACCCGCCACCGGCCAAGGCTGAGCCAATCAGCAATAGTGGTAGCACCTACGGGAAAACATATTTAAGAAGGAAAAAAGTTGCAGGGCACACAGAAACAGCAGCCAGAGAGAGGAGTGAGAACATGTAACAGAAACAGCCCTGCAGACCCCCAGGTTGGTGAAGAAGGAGGGGGAGGAGGTGCTCCAGGCGCCGGAGCAGAGATTCCCCTGCGGCCCGTGGTGAAGACCATGGTGAGGCAGGCTGTCCCCCTGCAGCCCAGGGAGCTCCACGGGGGAGCAGATCTCCACCTGCAGCCCAGGGAGGACCCCACGCCGGAGCAGGGGCAGAGTGTGAGGAGTCCTCCCGCTGAGGAGGAAGGAGCGGCAGAGACAACATGTGATGAACTGACCCCAACCCCCATTCCCTGTCCCCCTGCGCCACTGGGGAGGGTAGGTAGCGGAAATCAGGAGTAAAATTGAGCCCAGGAAGAAGGGCGGGGTGGGGGTAAGGTGTTTTAAGATTTGATTTCTCATTACCCTACTCTGACTTGATTGCTAATAAATTAAGTTAATTTCCCTAAGTCGAGTCTGTTTTGCCCACGGTGGTAACTGATGAGTGATCTCTCCCTGTCCTTATCTCAACCCATGAGCCTCTTGCTATATTTTCTCTCCCCTGTCCAGGATGGGGATTGATAGAGCAACTTTGGTGCATACCTGGTGTCCAGCCGAGGTCAACTCACCACACTGTTTAATGAAAAAAATCTTCCTTATCTAGAAAGTATCTCCCACCTCTGCCCCATTGAAGGAAAAGTGGTTTGTGAAGAAATAAAATTTCCTTATGTGACTTAGGAGCTTCAGATACATCTTTTAAATTTGCTTACCCATTTACTTAGAATCTCATCAAAAGGCTTTTTTTTTTTTTTCTTGGCTTTTTGAGGCAGAGATTTTGATGTGGGCTATTTTAAATCAGAACTAAAACCAGGTATCTGCACATATCTGGAAAGCACCAGCTCTACTGCCAGTGGCATGCACACCATCTATTAATGACAAAATGAATGAATTAATGTGAAAAAGCTGGACGGGGAAGGACTGCAAACTCCCATACGAACCCTAGAGCGAGCCCTGCCAGCATGACTACAGAAATAAAAGGGATGGCGCAGTTCCCTGCTCACTCTCTGGCAGCAGAATGGCAGTGCCACTGGGGGCAAGAACAGGGCATTATGTTTTCATCAGGACTCTTCTCTACTTCTCCCATTTTCATAAGAGAAAAAGAAACATCTTTGTCACAAAAAAAGTTAATGAAAAATCAGAAAATACAAAGAACCAGGAGCTAAACATCTTTTGGGGGACAGGAGAGCAGGGCAAGCTTTACCATGGCATTTTTTTTCAGAAGAAATATCCCATTGTTTCAGGTAAAAGCAGTTGGCAACTTCCACTTAGCTTGGTTTGGCCCATGGCACTGAGGAAACACGCAGAGAAATGGTGTGGAAGATGGGAATCCCCTGGCGCCCTGGCTACTGCCAACCCCTCCTTGCTTCTTCCTAAAGCTTGTCTTGAGGAAAGCAGGCTGCAGTCTTTCAAGGACCTTAAAGATCTGCTTCACATTCGTTTTAGGTATTAACTGTGAGCGCAACTGCTCCCTGCTCATCCATTTTCAAAGTCCCAAGTGGAAGGGGAGTCTTCCTACTTGCAGGTGAGTGTTTGCTACTGGTCTTTCCAACCAGCGCTCTGATCCACAGCAGCTATGGCTTTGTCACTGCCCTGTTAATTTAGTTACCACAGTATAAAAATATCTCAAAAGACTAGCTCACTCAAATTGCAATAGCTTCAGGCAAGAGGGCTGCCAGCAGGGAGCCGCATTACAACTCGGCTTGAAAGAGCTCAAATGTAAAGGCAGGTGCGGTAGTGACAAACAGGCAGCAACAAGCACCTCACTCTGCCTCGTGTTTCCTGAAACCTAATGTTTTCACACACACAAAAAAAAAGAGCCTTTCTAGTGGAGCAGATTTGTCTGGGCCTGTTGATGATGTGAGGAGGAGGAAGGGGGACAGTATCGCTGCTCTTTTCTGGTAACAGGAGAGGTCATTGAATCCGCCAGAGCTGTGTGAGTCATGGGGAAAAAAGTGACACCAGGGGTACCAGGATCACAAAACCTGGTCCTGTAAAAAGCAGCGTGCCACCTCCTGGGCTGTGCTTGTCCCCCTGGCTCAGGACAGAGTGAGAGATGACCTGGAACAGTCCCAGTCATCAAGGACCCACCAACACATCTGGCTCTTCACATCTGGATTGGATGGTTTCTCCTTTCCAGGGAGGTGGCAGTGGCTGAAGGACACAGGTTGTTCTTCAGCAGACTTTATCAATAGACGTCTGTCCTGAACACAGGCTGGAGGGATGTGGGAACATGCAGGCACTCCTACCAGCCTAACAAGCTGGTAGGAGACCCCATACACCTGGGCAGCCCTTGTCACGTAAAACTATGCCTCCTCTGCCCTGTAGGTGATCTATTCCAACATCAGCACATTTGAGATTTGAGATTCCCATGTATTTTCTGTGAGAGTCATCTTGCCAGCATCTCAGATGGTCTTACAGCAGGAGAGTGGTGAGAATCGCTTTGGGCATGGTAGGGAAGAGAGCTGCAACATGGATGTCTCGAGGATGCTTTCTTTCCTCCCCTGCAGGCCAGAGTCTGTGCTCCCCACACCTAACTTCCCACAGGGAAATACGGTGGTGCTAAAAGCTCAGCATGCATTTCCAGAGTACCTCTATATGTTGCCTGCATGAGCCTGAACCGCCAGCCTGTGCAACAGTGACACCCACCTCGCTGTACAAAATGCAGAGCCATTCTCTGCACGTACACGCGTGTCTGACTTCATGGCACGGCACGCACAGGGGAGGTCTGGTCTGCCACACCATCAGCCTGCTACGCGTGGTCTCGGCAGTCCTTCTAAGCGCAGGACCCGGGGCACCTGCCTTCCATTGTGACCACAAAGACAGCGCCTGGTCCCTCTCCATAGAGAGAGAGAGCGAGAAAGGAGCAATTTCAGACTCTGCAGTGAGTGTATGTCTAGTGCACATATTGGTAATAGCACCGTGCCGGGGTCTCGGTGTGATCTTCCTGTTGCTCATTTGCTGGCAAGTGTGAAATGCAAATCCCTCCGGGCTTCTGTCTCCGCTCAATATTCACAGGAGCATGAAGGCTCCTGCGCGGAGGGGAGGGTGAGAGCTGGCAGACAGCAGGGAGCTTTGTCTCCTCCTTTGTCTGGAGTTTACGGGTTAAAACAAATCTGCTTATTTGAGAGGCTTTACACGAGAGTCAGCTCACCGCAACCGCCCTGAACCCTGCCTCCGCCTCGTCTTGGGGGCTGGCGTGGGGTACGACACCCGGCGTGTTCGCATTTGAGCGCAGAGGCTGTTGCACCAATGCTGTGGCTCCATCGAACCTGGCGATGCTGAGGCGGGGGGAGCTGGGAGGTGGTACCCCAAAATGAGCTTGGCCCGGAGGGCTCGGTGCTGTTACCCCCGTCCGAGGGCCGGCCGGGCGATGGTTCCCACCCTGCCCCTTTCCCGTGGTGCGATGGTTCCAGTCCAAACCCCCCGTCAGCTCTCTGGAAATGGCAAGTGAGACACTTGTTGCCATGGTGATCCTTAATAGTTCTGACTCAGATGTAGCGTTGCTACGGCAACCGCATCCGCAGCCCTCGGGAGGAACGATTTTTCTCTCGTAGAGGAAAAGGGCTCCGAAGCCCCATTTTGCTCATTCCTTGCTGCAGTGCAGTGACGAAGCTTTCGGGCTCTTTTATTATTCTGCTAATGAACGATGATCCTGGTCCTTCACCGAAGGATCTCTTATTCTGCAGGGTGTAAGTGCTCTGGACCGCCTCGCCACGGGCACGTTGGCTGCACCGTAGAGGCGATCCCAGCCTCTGCCTTTCAGTGGCTCGTCAGAAAAGACACCCCCCAAAATATGTATTTATTTTTCAAAATCAGCGGTAACATTTCTACCCCAGTAGGAACAAGTTCCTTTCATCTCAGGAGCTGAAGGCCAGATCCAGCTGGGGCTGGGGGGTTTTTTGAAGCTGAAGAGCGTCTGTGGCTGCAAGAGGAGAGACAAAGGGAGAGCGCGTGTGAGGGAGTGGGTGTGCCCGTGAGAAAACGAACGGATCTGTGTGCAGAGACTGTGTCCGTGGGCATGGCTACGAATGTGAATGGGAAAGGAACCACCAGGAGAGGAGAGGCGAAGCGGAGCGTGGGTGTGCCTGGTGTAAAAAGAGAGAGGGCACGCTTACCGGCGGGTGCTTTTGTGTGCGAGAGCGCGCGTGCACAGGCACGGGGAGAACAGGTTCACGTCATGCAGATCTGCGTGAATACGCTCTCACTCACATTCAGTCTGCTCTCCTGTCATCTTTGGCTAGTATAAAGATAGCCACCGATACACGGAATGCCTGAAAGGCACTTGAGTCCCTATGGGGCGGATAAGCTTAGGGACGGTGGAGTGTATGTTAAGTTTGCTGTTGCAAACCTAGCAGCAAAGACTTTCACAGCACTAAATAATCCAGCCAAAATCATTTCATGACATCCTTCTCAGGCAGAGGCAGGTGGAAGTGAGAGGTCCTGTGAATTCTCCATGTGGGCACCCTTGGACCTACATCTCGGCCAAAGCCCCTGTCCTGAGAGAACTGGGCATGGTTCCCAAGGGAATTGGTCAGTGCTTTTCCCGAGTCAAATGTCTGACTGCTCAGGCAGGCAGGAGGAGTCACCGGAGAGATGCTTAAAGCCTCCCAGACTTCGCAGGGGTTTCATAAACTTTCTCTGTGGTTTTTCCAGCTTGGCAGAGAATCACACCAGTCTCTCTCCTGCCTGACATCCTGGTTCTTCTAGCCACCGTCTCTCACTGGTAGGGTACAGTGGGATGTCCTGGAGCAGACCTTCAGACAAACTGGGATGACTGGAAGAATAGAAAAAATGACAAAGTCACGATCAAGGTGGGAGATAATTTTACTGCTCATAACAGGTTGGTGGGGCTGGGAAGGATGTAAAAGTGGCAGATGCAAAGAATAAAGGATGATGCTAAAGACATCAGCCACATTCTGCAATGGGAGAGGGTCCAGGGTGACTCCTGTGTGTCTGGCTCAGATGATGTGAGGATGGAAGCCTTATTAGCAAGAGTAAGTAACACAAGTAGTGGAGGAGATTTTGGCATGGAGCTTCATGAATATAAGCCAACCTTAAAGAGGTGTTGAGGAACAAAGACATGAGAATGAAGATTGTGGAGAGGTCCAGGATGGAGAAAGGTATTTCAGAGTACCTGAAGCAGGGTCATGTGTGCACATGAAGGTCCCCTGCAGATTAAGTTAAAAGGGGAAAAAAGGGCAGAATTAAGGTATGAGCTGTGAGGGCTCTAGCAGAGAGAAGCTCTCAGGAAGTGAATGAACCTGCGGTAGGAGCAGGGTTTCAAGGAGAGGAAGCTTGGGACTCGGGAAATAGCCAGTGCAGCATTTCTGGATGAGCAGTTCATGAGGCTGGAAGGTGATGAAAGCCAGATGAAGGGGCTCCAGGAGCTTGTCTAAGGCTCTTCAGAGGTTAATACGGCCTGTCCAAGGAGTTTAGGGAGGTGGGGAGGTGGGAAGGTAATTGAAGAGACTCAGTCAAAGGAAACTTTTAAACATGTATAATGACTTGCTTGGTATGCAGAGAGAAACTCATCCCTAGTGTAAGCCTAATGAAATCAGTAGCTTTGGCTTTAGCTCTGTCTGTTAATTCCACATGACGGAGGCAGAATGAGGGGAACTGTTTGTTTTTCACAAAGCGATGGTATCAAAAGTCTCCGAATTCTCTTTTACCCAACAAAAATTATAACCCAAAATATTAAAATGGTATATTTTTCTCTTCCTTCCCCTGGCCCGTCTGCCTGCCTCCTCAGAGGAAACCTCTCTCTGCCCATCATTGGGGTGGTGCTTGTGACAGGCCACAGCTGTGCCTGCACTGGACCCGTGCTGTCACATATGGGCCTTTGTCACATAGGATGGGCAGAGTAGTACCTGTGCGCTGTCACTGCACGTGTACCTGCTACACAGATGGGACCCTGTGCGGTAGCTTGCCTTCATCTTACAACCATCCCCAAGGAACAAACCGGGTCTGGATTTGGGTTCTTCACCCCGCTGTGAAATCACAGCTCCCTCCTTCCCTGTGCAACCTGTGCTGGTTCCTGAATGATCGTGGTCTGTGTAGGGTATTTTGACTATGACACCTGCTGGCATGAAAGAGAGTGGAGGACCACACCAGGGGCAGCAAAGGCTACTGGAAGAGTCCCTTGGATCTAAGACTGAATGAAACCTAGGACTAAATATTGTAAAATTTTCATCTCTATTTTGGCATGATCAAGTACAGAAGTTGCTGGATGTGATTTCTTGCCTGAGACCTGTAATAAAACATAAAAGTAGGGCTGAATTACTGCGATTTTTTTACAGAAAACAAGGTGAACAGGAGAGGGCAACCCAATTAATTTATTGTTTATTTATCCAGACAGGATCTAACCTGCTACCTTCTGCTCTCTTTACTCACACCTAAACAAAGTGAGGAAGCCTCTGTAAGGACATTGATGGCAAAAAATACTTTCCTTCCTTGTTTGTCTTTGGGAAAGCTCAGTCTCTCGCAGAGCAGCAATTTTACTAAACAAGAATTAGCATAAAGCATGAAAAAAAGAGATAATTATTGTTGAACCATTACACTCAGGAATTCCAGCAATTGCCAGGTGCATCAAGATTATTTCAAAGAAAGATCATGCCTGTGCAGGGAGGGGGTTTGGGGGCTGGCTGGGAAAGAGGGAGGAACAGGCTGAAATACTGCAGCTGTCTTACTTGTTGTTTCTTACCCATAAAAGAAATAAGTTGTATGGCTGTGCAGGTTCAGCCTGACCTGAGCTGCAGACCTTCTAGTAAGGTTTGAAATCATCAGCTAGGAAAAGTGGCCCATGATGGTCAGGGCAGTGTGCTGGGGTGGTGGAAGGCAAAAGGGGGGGTTGTAGGGCAAGGAGGAACGGAGTGAGGGGTGCAAAGAAGAAGAGAGGATGGTCTTGTGGCTTGTATGCTAAGTAGGGTCTTAGGACAATATCTGTTTGCTCTTGTTGGTAAAGATTTTGTTTAGCAGAACCCCTTTATTCACAACAAATCTCCCCTAGAGCAAATGAAAAAAAAAGCACAAGCAGGCAGGCAGAGGACTTGATACATCCTGTTCCACATACATTTGGGCTTCCTCACTTTGAGGAATCACACTGTAGTAAGAGCTCAAAGCACAAGAGCCTTGGAAGTTTTGTTAGTTTTTTTTCCTTCCTGTGCTTCTTAAGCAGTGATGCCTATGAGATTAGTGTTTACCTTGATTTAATGTCTCATCAGAAGCATGACATCCCCAGCAGCCCTGCTATGGTGCTACTAAATGAAGCATGCCCTGTTTCCTCAGCTGGGACTTAAACCTCTGCCCTTAGAGACCTGAGGGATGGGAAGAAGGATGGTGAGAGAGCGATGGATATTGACCCACCTAGCATGTACGCTAAATTAAATAACCAGGCTTTATTTTTTAACCTATTTAAAACAGTTACCGTTCTCTGCACAATTGATGTTTGCATTTGCGGAGGTTACTGAGGTGGCAGCTGCCACAGCGTGAGCCTTCCCTGCTCTGTACCTTTCCCCTGACTCACATTCTATGGGTGACCTTCATGTGTAAGGACAGCCACTGTCTTAAGGAAAGAGGAGAGACACAGAGAGAGAGAGAGAGAAAGCATTTTCTCTGCCAGTTAATTGAATCCAGGCCTTCCCTTCAAGTTATGCTGGAAAAGCCTTTTTCTCTTCTTGCAGTGAGGAAACAGTTGCTCACAGGGGAGCTGAGCAGATGAAACCCTTGCAAGTCCCTTTGCTAAAGATG
>JANHGO010001825.1:0-32547 GCA_024606505.1 Aquila spilogaster
TCACCCTTACTGTTAAGAAGTTCCCACGCACATTTGTGTGGAACTTCCTATGCATCAGTTTCTGACCATTTCCCCTCATCCTATATGCAATACAGATGCGACAGAAACAAACCAATTTGACCTATGACAACATATTATTAGGTCAGTCTGTAGCTTTCTGGGTAACTTTTTAAAAATCTGTTATCTGACCTTTGTGGGATTTTTTTTCTATGGGGAAGTATTACAAAATCCAGAAACAATACCAACAATTCATGAAATATTCAACTGTACAGTTGCAATCTTTTAATAAATGGAAGTGACCTTCAAAAAAGACATCCCAAAGATTAAGAGAACTTCTCCATAGATGGCATTTGTCACTAATCAATGAGTCAAAGAACTTACACTCTTCCTAGAAATGAATACAAAAAAGATCTTTCAGAATTCTATCACTTTAAAAGTAAATTGTTCACAAAGCCCACAGAAAAGAACATTAATGAGCTAACAAAATGACAGAACAAAACATCAAACAAGCAAATTGAAAGGATACATCCCCTGTGCCTATCGGTACCTATGCCCATATTTAGAGAGCTATAGTCATCTGCACATCCACGCACTGTTCTCTGAGGCTAAATGATACTATCAGAATTAACTACATTTCTTCAACTGCATTTGTATGTCAAAATACATGTAACATTTTACTAACTGATTTCTTTTTCACAGTCACAAAGATATCGGGCTCTAACTGGGTCACGGTATTGGAACAGATGTAATCTCAGTAGAATACTGTAAGAAATCTGGGCTGCGTTAATGACTGATCCAATTACAGTGGAAATCTCTAGAAAATCCAGATTTACTAAGAACCAAGAGATAATTATGATGTACTTCTAGGGACGACCAGATGGACCAGCCAGTCTCAAACTCTGTAAGGAGACCAGAGCTGAATGAGAGGTGCCTGTGCTGTTACCTACATAGTTGGAGATATATGCATTCTGAGAATATGATGAAAACAGACAGAGACTTTCAGCAGACACCTGAGCGGACTGGATCAAAACACATCCTATACTGGGAAGCAGCATGGCTTATGCCCTGCTGTGATGACAGGGTGACAGAGGAATAGGTATCCAGGGGAGAATGAAAGAGAAGGAACCAAGAAACCACAGGCAGCTTTTTGTCCAAGGAGGGTATGTTCATGAAAGAGCTCCTTATAATTTAATATCTGGCCCTCTTGAAAAGTTATGTTTTCTCTCCTGAATAAGCAGTAGATGCCACCTTCCAAGGAGCAATCTGATACCACACCTAAGCAAACCCAACAATCTACCATAGATTTGCACCCAGAAAGAAAGAAAAATACTTGAGAAATCTGAGTATAAACACCTCCTTTCACCAATCCAAAGGCAGGCAAAGTTTCATAGCATCCTTATCTTTGATCTTGATAACATCTTTCATCAGAAAGATGTGCCTCTGCCTCTATGAAAATTACCTCTGTGAGTAGACCCATTAAGGTAATTTGGATCTAAGTGGATGTATGATGTTAAACATTTAGTTAATTATAAATGTTGCTGAATCAAGATTTTTTTCAGATAAATATTTTACCAGAGAAGATATATTGAACAGTGGAATGTAATATTTCTCATTTATAGAACTTGCTGCCAGTTCCAAGCTAGTAAATATTTACATTTCAGGCACTTTGATGGCTAATGTGACCTTTCTGTTGCACACTTTACACCTGTGCTGTATTTTACTTTCAGTGTTAACATTCTTTCTAGTCCATCTTACATTAACAAGCAGTATTTAAATATATGCAAATTTCATATTTTAGCTGATGTTTTAGGAACATTTTTAAGGTCACCCTGTTTGATCTATCATACAGACACAGCAAATTTATGCACCATATATCCTATCTCTACTTGTTTTTACCTACATCTGTCTTCTCTGATTGCATTTGAATGGGCTTATTTTCTACTTTAAATAAAAGATTTATGCCTTAGCTGTCAGTTTGCCTTTATTTGAAAATTTAATTTTGTTTCTAGAAGTCTAGATTAACTTATTAGATTTAACTGTCCCTTGTGCTTTGCAGCGATAGCAGAAGTATATTTTCCCTTGTGGAGAGAATGCATAAACAAAATGCTCTTAGCTTAAGAATAAAGAATGTTATTACTTTGACCAATACAACACAGTTGGTCCAGGATACAAAAACTGATGCTGTGATATTTTTTTAATTTATGATGGCCAGCAGTGGGAACTGACTCATAAATACGACATCTCACAAATCCCGGAGCCTCCAAATCTTGGAAAATGCTTTGCAGAAAAGGTGTGTTCCCCCAAAATGTCACCTAGGTTATGGAATACCCTTTCATGATGCAGTACCACTGGGAAATACAACTTGATTCTTGATACTTGTGGATTTATTTAAGTGAGCAACAAATGAGAATCTGCCCCACTGCTTCCAGTTAGTCAGAAGCCTGTTTATTGATTCAGTGTGCTATTCCACATCTTCAGCGTGACATGTTCTTTAGTGTCTCTCAGTAGTGCTACATTCATAATACTGTTCATCAATCCCTGGAATTTCAGGGCTTGCCTGAAAGGAAAACAGGCTCACTGCAGTTGCCACATGTGGTCCTTGCAATGCCCAAAACAGCTGCTTTCTCTGGTGGGTGGGCTGGGGTGTCTGGGGGAGGTTAATCTTTTCAACTGTGTTCATCCATTTTGACCTTTTTCTCTATTTTTCATTTTCAGAAGTACCTGTGATTCTGACCAATTCTGTGATTTTTCTCTTCATTTTGCAACATACACGTAGACCTGAACAGAATCACTGTTTTTAATCAGTCCCTACACTTTTTATAAACTCTAAAAACCTACAGCTCTTGGTTCTGCACTCTCAATAATATGCACTGCTTTTGAAAGGAATTGAAGTGTTCTCTCATCAATAATGTTCATAGAAGTGCCAGGAGATTACAGTATAAGAATATCAGAGCAGAGAAAGTAGAAAATTGAAGGATCAGTATTTACTTAGCTATTCTAGCAAGCCTTCAGTCACACAGCTGTTAACTGTATCCTGATTCACTTTGTTAAATAGTGAACATCACAAGCACAGGACTTTTGCAGAGAAACAGGGATTCATCATACAAAGAAAACAAATATATGTTTATGATGGTTTTCATCACTCACAAAATATCAGCAGAGATAAATGGCACATAAGAACACAAGGCCCTCTATTCTGCCAGTTGGAGCAATACAACTGTTATACAGTATGATATGCAATGATGAAGAATAACATGACCAGTGGTAAAATAATAATAATAATAAAGGCATTAAGGCAAGCAGAACAGGACAAAACTGATCCCACTTGATAGCCTTCAGTATGTGACACTGTATGTATAAAGTGCCAGCAGATTCAAACAAGGACAGTAATTAGTCAGTCTTGGTATCTTCCTAATAAAAAAAATCATTGAAAATACCACAAAGCACAATCTCCTCATGTACGTTACTGACAACACAAAGTGGAGTCTTCACAAAGTTCTTCAAAAATCAATTCAGTTCAGAAATGCTCTCTTTCTGGAATAATCATAAATATGATCCTCCTACCCAGGTAAAGAATACAGATGTAGCATGAAATAACACTTTTGGTGTGGTTTGAACACACTGGCGGAGGCACCGGGCAGGTAACCATCTGGCAGGGAAGGCTTATGCTCATCTGCTCTCTTGGTAGTGAGTTTCCCTGCTGTTGAAGGGCAGAAGTAAATCTATTCCAGTCATTCCCTTCTGTTATGATAGCAAAAACTTATCAAGGATGTGTTATGTTAAATCCTATGATGGCAACCATTTCAAAGCATCAGACAAGACAGATAATAAAAGGATAAAACGTGCAAGGAAATAAACCATGCACTACACATGTAAAGATTTCTCTACCATGCTTAGGTAGAATAATCTATTATTGTGACAATTATTTTGTTACAGACAGCACCACCAAATATCAAACCGATTGTACAAACCACTGCACCAACACAGCTGAATTTTTTTCCAACTTCTCCAAAGGCGGTAGTGTGGTTTTGATTTAACAAGTAATTAATGAATACATAAACCCCGGACAGAACTTTAATCTATCCCAGCGCCAAATAATTAATCATTCATTCCACGTTTAATCCTGTTCTGATAAATGTAATTAATATTTCATCATGGTACTGCAGAGTAGAAGAGTACCTGGGAGCAGAGAAAGGCAGCCTTCTGTTTCTCCCTCATTGCAACTCTGGAGTGAAAGGCACTGTCTACAACTGACAGGTAATCCAGAATACAGTGTTCCCCTGCAGTTGTAAATTAGGGTTTATGCATGGCATACATTGTGATTGTAAGGAGGCTTTTCTTCCTCTGACCTATTATTAGAATAGCAAAACAAAATAACCAACAATGAGAAATAAGTCACCAGAGCTTGGTAAACCATTTTTTCTGATCTGACAGCATTTGGGAAAACACTGCTTGCACCAATGTCTTGGTCTATACAATGCCACTGAGCATATGCCAGGGCTGTGGACAGAGAACACAGCATGTGGAGATTGTCTGCTTCTGTCCACAGAGAACAGCACTACGTGCACAAACAAGTGAATGAAGATTTAAGTAATAATTTTACTGCAGGGAAACTCCAGCATCTCTTTTGAAAACTTTAAGCATAATCAAGAAGTGTGTTAATAGGTAGAAAATTAAATTGCAGGAAACCCTATGCTGATTTTGCAGGGTGTCATATCTCAGGAACCCACAAATTTCAGCAAAGAGTTATGTGAAGAAGATTCTATAACAAACAAATTGCACTGGGATCCTGCTGCCCAATTACTCAGAAACAGAGAGGCATCTCTTCACAGTTATGTCCTTGCTCAGCATTCTCCTGTATAGCCAGAAATTGTTTTCACTGAACAAATTTTAACTATACTTATAATTATAATTCCCTCTTATTCAAATACAGGGAAAAGAAAAAAAAAGCAAACTACTGCAATTAGTTATCTCAGTTGCCCTGATGAATATTTACAGTCCTTGCAAGAAATTCAGCTTGTGGTGTACGAATCTCCCAGTGTCACACACTGACACTGAAAGGAGGCTGTAATTTATCCCCTTCCGAAGATCCTATATTATGCTGCTATCTCAGATGTCATTAATCTAACCCTCTGTTATGTCCCAAATCAGTAAGGAGACAACTTTCAAATGGGGGGGGGGGGGAGTGTCTCCGGCAGAGTAAGACTAAACAAAGCTACAAGAAATCAAGTGATTTTAGTCCAGGGGCCTGCCAGACCTATTTTATACACAAACTCATTTTCATATTTGGTAACTGCTCATTGTGGTGACTGCTATCTGTAACTTCTAGACAGCTATTCTAGGTAATTATGCTGGAAAGCATTTGCACATTTACAGAGAATTTTGATTATGGATAATGGTTTTATCAGCTAAGATTCATTTCAAAATATTTTGTTTCCCAAATACTCTAAAAATGCACCCAATCTCTTGCTACTCAAACAGAATCTAAAATCGTTATGAACCTGAGTCATTCCCCTTCTCAAGACACTTCTCAACACTAAAATAAATGCATAAAGCTCTAAGTACCTAGGAAGTACTAGTATTATGTTCATAAGAAACTACTAAACTGGTTAGTTTGGTATTATGTTCATAAGAAACTACTAAACTGGATCATTGAGGCAAGGATCCTGCTTCTGACATTGAGCAGCACCAGAAGCTTCAAAGGAATAAATCCCTGCCTGCAATATAACCTAAACAATGTAAGTTTTTACTTCTTGTGTTTCTGGATTGATTCAGCAGTTCTTTTGCACCAAAGCCAACTTAACCAATGATTGTATATGCCACATTTTTAACTTCTGCTTGCAGCAATGGATGATATATACCCTTGTTCCAAAAGTCACGCAGCCCTGATGGCCAGCTGCTGCACTGTCACCTCATTTCTGAATCCCGCAAGGAAACCTTTTCCATATTCATAAACAGTGCATTCATTTCTAAGACCCTGGAAACCTTCATTGAAGCTCCACATTCTAATCCAATTGATTCTTTATCTCCTAAGATCAACAAATCCTTAACTCATTGTAGAAAGTCTTGTGCAGTGTTTCACATACATGAACACACACATTATTACATCTTTCCTATTTCATATGAACTTTAATTCCCTTAAGTCAATCATTCCATTTGTTTAAAATGGGAAAGATTATTCACAGATGTGAATCTACCACTCTGTGTTGGATTTGATGAGGCTGTATTATAAAAATTGTCTATCAGCTTTATAAGAAAACTGATGCTGAATTGTAACAGTAGTCATTGACTGAAGTTATATCCATTCATGCTAATACGACCTTCAATTAGTGAAGCAAACACATCTTGAGATCCAGCCATTTTATCAGACACTGACTACAGGATGAAGAAATGCTAGTATCCTTGAAAAATTCTACTCTGAGGTGACCTTCTACTTTTCCAGGCTCATTAGGCAAAACAAAAATAATTGTGCTGTTTCTTTCTGGTCTCTCTTTAGAAGGTTTTCAGGACATCTCAAATTACAAATAATGATTTAACCCGCAAATTCATGCTAATACATAGCAGCTTAGACAGTTAACACACTCATTCTGTGCAGTTCCCCAGAGACACTGGTTTACAGTGCTTTCTTTTACTTAGCAGCAGCTATTGGCATTTAAATAGAAACCACTGCAAATCCACTTAGTTCAAGATTTTTGAAAGAGTAAATACCGTTGTGGCATCCCTAAATCAACAAAGAAGAATACAGTGGTTCCTCTTATTTTCAGCCACATTTTCAGAGACTGGAAGTTTTCTCACTGCATTGTCCAAACATTGTCTGAAAGCCAGACTAACATCTATGCTTAAGTAGCTGAATCATGAGACTTTTTATATCTATTCAAAAATACAGAACCTTTGACATGCAAAGACGTAGAGATACACATCATGCTCCCATTTGTAAGGTCTAATATGTTTAAAGAAGTTTGTGGCTGCTAAAAAAGTATTTATCCAAGCCAGAATGAAAAATAACAAGATGATCATTTTGAATTTTGTCTGATTTTTATATGAGCCTTTTCAGCCACATGCTGTAGGCTACAAAGGAGTTAGATACAATGCTTATTTATAAACAGTTGTATTCCTGTTAGGTCACCTAAGGAGGATTGAATTAGAGAGAGCTGCTTAAGTACCTAAGCAGAAAAAAATATATATACCAATAAGAAATAATAAGGAAGAAATCATCAGAAGGCTGAACACTGGGAAGTCACTATCAGGGCTAAGAACAGCGCAGACTTTATGAGACCAAAGAGGATGTTAAACCATGGTAAGACTCAGCTCTGAAAGACAAGAACTGGCTGAACAAAGGAGGGCTTTCCCAGGAAAGGTTGAAGAGTTGGCAGGGCTGGAGGGGGATGCCAATGTGTACAGCTGGTATGTGCTGGCACAGCTTGATGAAGTCAGCTGAGGTACAACAGCTGACATTAATTAAAGGTTTGGTTGCACAAGCCTAATAGACAGAATGAGATAACAGACTGATACAATTGGATCATGATGGATTTGCAGTGCAGGAGAAAGAATCTGAAATAAGCTGTTATATACATTAACACTCTCCCATCTAGTTTGCTGGCATACTGCCTTCTTGTTTGCTAAACTAAAAAACAAAAAAAAAGAGCTTGCTAAACATCCCTTTAGTTTGCATGTACCCAAATATGTCCCAGTACCTTGTTTCTTTCAAAAGCTGTCTGCTCATCTGAAATTATTTCAATTAAATTGCCCTGTAGGTCTGTCATCATGCATGTGTTCACGCTTCTCCAGCACTCTCCCAGGTAGGGGAGCATGGAGACATTTGTGGGCCTTCCAGCACACTGCTGCAGCCCTGGTAACACTCACAGCCAGTGAGCTACCAAGGACACAGAGCTTTCCCTCATGAATCATACAAAAAGAGCTGTCTCTAAATCAAACTTTAAGCTGGTAAAGGGCAGTTAGTCTCTTAAATCACCATTTGCTCTGAAGCTTTGAAGAGGTTTTCATAACTTCAGCAAGCAAATATTTGCACTGCTTCCATAAAATCTCTTTCAGCCAGGGGATCAGGCTGGACACTCAAACCAGGCCCCCATCCCGTGACCGGCTCCTGCTGAAACGTAGCTCCCTAAATACTGCTGTGACCACAAGACTGGTGTTTTTCACATTTCTGAGTGGAAGTTCTTAACGTTTACCATTTCTCTTTCCCTAAACTACACGAACTGCAGCAGCGGAGAGCAGGAGTCCGCGGGAGCGCTCCGAACATCCCTCCTGCGCCCCGTCGGCTGCCAGAGCTCAGCCCGCGTCGCTGCTGCAGCACCAGCCCCACCTGCTGCCCCGAGCCGGCAGCTGCAGCCCGAGCCCGAGCCGTAGCCAGGCCAGAGTGAGCCGGCAGTGTGCTCTGCAAAGCTCCTGCTGCTTTCGTGGGTTAGCAATATTTACGTGACATTTCTCTGGACGGCAGTCCTAAAAACTCGACTTTCTCTGCGTTAGCGGAAAGGAATAAAACCAATAAAGGAAAACGGCTCTGATATGAGTGTGGGTAAGTGCAGTTGTTAAGGTAAACACTCGAGTGGGAGGCCATCGAGCAGCCCCACAGCATCTCTGCTGAGTTTCTTGGGGAGATGGCAGACATAGTGGACCAGGACAGCACATTCACAGGAGTACAGCTGCATTTCCTTGAATGCTGTTTCTAAATTGCACCTTTGGAGCACAGGAATATCTCATTTTCCCGAGATCATCTTCTGTTGAGCTGCCAACAAAAAGTTAATTTGCAACCAATTAAAATATGTATATACGCTGCTGATTTTGTGCCCATGCACACTTGCAGGAATATGTGTTGGCTTTTCTTAAAAGGGATTTTCTTTCTTTCGCAGTTATTTTGACAGAAGACCTTCTGATGTCCCACAGACCACAGCCTGAAAAACAGCCTGGCAGCCGGGGCTATAGAGATCCCCCATTTATCAGTTATTTCATTCATTCGATTCAGGCTGATACATCTTCCTGGCTTCATTGCTTTTTGATTTAACTTCTGTTCCTAGTATCTGTAGTGGATTCTTTTATGTACAATCACCTAAAACCATGTCTTGTACACAGGTAGCAAAAGCAGTGATTTGATAGCATGGTGTTCATTTTGGCAATGTACTTTATCAAAGATGTATTTCGCCTGCAGCAAAACGAGCTGTCAGCTGTTACAATGAACTGTCACACATTCACATTTTAATATGAAAAATAATTATTCCTCTGTTTCTATTAAACAGCTACCTATTCTTCAGGCTGGAAATCAGAACTGCTTTCACAAAGTATCCAGCTTGCTATTCAAGTGATTAAATGGGTCAAATATAACACTGTAAATAAGTTCAAGGCAAAAAGCCAGTCAGTAAAACTGCCGGTTTTATCCTAATAAAACAGGGAGGCCTTTGCCATTTCTCTGTGGCAGACAGTTAATTGTCCAGCTGTATGCGACAACTTCAGGACATCTGGCCACTTAACCAATGAGTAGGAGGTCCGGAATGCCAGAGGACCCATAAGCGTAATAATGAGTGGTCTGACTCATTTATACTGAAGTCCCCGCACACAGCTCTGACATCAGTGGTCAAAGCTAAATTAACATGACTGCTAGTGCTGGTCTCACTACATCCCCAACACCTGCCTTAAGATACAGCTGCGTACACCAAGAGCAGCAGTGGTCCCACCTGGGACGCAGACACAATAGTCTCAGCTGAGATAGGGTCGCTGTCTACTGCTCTGCAACAAGATTGTGGCTTGCCTGTATCCTAATTTAGGATGAAGAATGAGTTCAGAAAGTATGACAAACCTACAGTGCAGTCAACACTTGGTACTGCTTCTCTGTAAAACCATGATTCTCTGCTTCAGTCACCCTAAAAGCAGCTCCAGCCCAGGCTGAAACATCAGCAGAGTTACACAACTATCCCAGCCAACTCCTCCCCCTGCAAGCCTTTCCACAAGACCCCAGGTAGTCCTGCACACACAGAAATCACCTTGCTTTATCAAATACATGAAACTAACTTTTGTTGCTATAGTTCAGGGCTTAAAAATAGACTTGACGTATGGATTTTCTGTTTTATAGGCAGAGCTAAGGTTCAATATATTGATTTGAGCTGTAAGGCTTACTTCATTCAGGGTGCAATCAAAGCACGTGGATTTCTACAACCTCAGGTGCACAGTTTTGATCAGACTGCAGGTGCAGAAGTTGTTAGACAAGCCTGCGTGGGCATGTTAGTGGGCAATGCTGACATATCTGCATGCTTTCATTCCCAAAGTGATCCCATGTCTTGTGCTTTTAGTGAATTCATTTCCTCCGGGATAGCTCTAGAGATCAGTGAAGAGATACCTTCTAATCAGGTAACTGCCCTCACTGCCATTTTATCAAGACTCACCATCACTCCTTCCCGAATGGTGTGTTTAATGTAGGTACCTTCGTTATTTCACAAGAAAGGCAGTGATGGACTTGGAAGGTCAAGAGGCTTTGGTGATTCTCCTCCCCTACATGTAACACTCAGGGTCAATTACAAGGCGGCTGGGCTAATGCATACACAATTTACTGGAGAAGTGATAGGAAGTTGTTACTAGCTTATCTGTTTCATCATAGTAGTAAATTGTCACACAGCAGCTCCCAGGCACCCTCAAGCTACAGAGGGCTTCCAAAATACAAGAATGAAGCATTAACCCATCACACAGAGAAGGAAAATAAGATAAGGACACAAGCAAAACAGGACAAGACCCCACATATCCCTCTTCTCAAGATGAATTCCTCCTCTACTGAAATGGACAACCGTCCATCACCTACCATTTTGCTTATGCTTGTTCAGTTGTGGAGATATCTATCTGATGAAATGAAACACCACCTCTAAGAAATAAGGTAGCTGTTAAGTGAGAGTACTAGATTCACACAGGCTTCATGGCAAATGAACCTTAGGACTGATCTGTCCAACCTGGAATGGAAAAAATTTTTGCTTTTCTTTCCCTCCCACAGGTCATAAGTCTTCCCTGTCTCTCTGTTGTGCTAGTTGTTGTGCTAGTGAAAGCAAATTTCACCAGAAACTGAATCCATTTACAAATATTTTGATAGATTGAGACAGCTGCTCAGGAAAAGAGAAAGATTAAATACATGCAGATAAGATACAGTGTCACATGAACAGCTGTAGCACAGACCCACAGCCTATGTGGACTTCATTTTATTAATGTCTTCTAAAGATTGTGTGGGTTTCCCTGTAAAATAGAAACAAAGTGAACACTATTTCTGTTGGTAATAAATTAAAGAAAAATCTCAGATAATTAATCCTCCAAAATGTGCACTCTTGACTTTTTTTTCTTGTTTTGGCAGGAAGACAGACATGTAAAATGTACAAGCACTGCTCTTGTATACACTCACGTCTCATTCTATAGAACTGGTTGGCAACTCCCTCTGAGGCGCTCAGTTTCTGACTGGAACAGGTCATTACGTGTGCTCCTCAATCCATCATTTCCGAAGCATCCTGTGAAGAAATTGCCATTAGAAGCCAGTGCAGCGAAACCAACTATCTTCTATCTAAAAGCATGACTTGCATATTTTGTATCACATCTCATTTTTTCTATTTCTAACATTACCTATCTATCTGTATAGTTACTTTCCTGTAGCAGCAGAGATCATGCTGTACCCTATTTTTTCTGCACCAATTACTGTTATTTTAAGACTGTATAGAAATACCTACAAATAAAAATTAGCTGAAAGTTCCCAATGCTCTCCCTTGTGACTGTCCTTAGAACCTTATGACCATAAAATCCCATACCTATAGCAGTTACAATTGATTTTGTTTCAAATTCTGGACACCTGAATAGTGTAGTACTCGTAGTATTTCAAATACCAGGATCAGTCTACAAACAAAGGGCAACAGATTTCAGATGCAGTTGTTGCACAGAGTGACACAAATGGACAAATTGCTTCTCTGTAAATGCTACAATTTACTATAACCTCTCTTGTCCAGGCTCCATATTGAGTAATCACTATCAGCACAAAGCTGTGATGCTTTACTGCATATATGCATCACATTTTCTCACCTTTACAGAACTTGTGATACATATTTTGGCACACAAATGCATATGCTTAATCAATCACTGGAAAAGAAAACGTAAGTGAAGGAAAATAACTCTCTATGTATGTATGTATCACTGAGAGTTCAAATAATCTTTTCACATGATAAGACCACAATACACAGGTAAAAACACACTAGTTCAATAGGATCACCACTTAAACAGAAAATGCAGGGTTCTCGAATTACAACAGTGAAGTAGCTGTGCATGGTCAGAGATTAATTGCATGTGAGCTAACCTTTGTGGGACAGGATGGGTGAACAGGAGAGCTACCACAGAGCCCTTCACCTGTTTATGCCTGCCTGGTGGCAGCTGGGACAGAGCAGGACAAGGTAGGGTCCCACAGTGCTAAACAGGCTGCTTGTCTTCACACAATTAATACTGCAGGATGTCTTTGCTCTTTTGAATGTAAGAAATCATGCAGCACCCAGCATGAGTCCATAAAGAATTTAGGGGTGAAGAATTTAGGCTTGCTTGAAGGCAAATCTCACAAGAGTAACAGTGCCAACAGTTTTTAAAGAGTAAGCTTTTTGCCCCCTGACAAAAAGCTGATAATAAAAATAACCTATAAATGCCCTATTCAAATGTATAAGATGTCTCTTAATGCCTGTTGTTCTCCAAGAGCTTTTCTTGTCAAATTCTACTTTGCAGCTAATGAAAAAAAATACCTCCAGTGTTTCATAATGACAGGACACAGCTAGTTTAACGCTGCTGAGGATTAAGGAGGCCTTGAACACAGCAGTGTTTGTTGTTTGCCACATCAGAAAACAAATGCCAAACCACTTCATTCAGGGTCTTCTATTCATCAATCTCATAAAGAAAGAAAAAAAAATGGAGCAAAACATCAGGACTAGAAATAATGCTGTGTGGAACAACATTCTCAATACTAGTGCCAGCTCACTGGGGAGCTGCTGCTTGTGAAGCGGTGTCCTGGGTTACCATCATGCATAGCTCAGGGACTATTTAGCCCATATTTTCTTCTACCTTGAAAGTTTAGTGGAGAGCAGCTAAGCTGATCTTTAAGAAATCTGTTTGTAGGGTTGGCCATTGACAGCTGGATTATCTCTTTGTATTATTTTTCTTTTGAAATTTTGTTATTTGATAACACAATCCACTTTGCATTTGCTGAGGTCATTGGGAGTCTGACCTCTGCTTAAAAAGCTTTTTTTGCTTGGAGTCAAAAGACAAAAAGTACCTACAGTTTCACATGGGACTGTAGGAAAACATGTCACATCACAGCATGGACTACAAAGAGAACAACTCCTAATTCTGTGCCCAGGACACTGCCACAACATCAGCAGTTACAGGGCTCTGGTGCACGGTGGGGCTCAGGCATGCTCAGAGCAGTTAGCTAGTGCACTGCAAATCACTGCTCACCATCCAGTCCCTTCAAGGGAAAATAATGCAACTTCTAGCCCTACTGCAACAGTTGCAAAATGACGTTTTAATAAAGAAAATGTTCTGAGCTGTAGAAATTGTTTTGTATCACTTTCTTTAGAAATATTAAGTGGGTACATTTACCATAGAACTTCCACATAATAAAATATTTTCAAACTTTATGAAGAACCTTATACTACTGCTAATTAAAATGAATAGCTTTAGGAGATTCTAAGAAAAATAACACCTTTACTCATAAAACTTGATGACAACACCTAATGTGTTAGAGAGAAAAGTGATTACACTATTGTACTATAATACTTGATATATAGTCTCATGGCTCTCCTCTGCTGTGTTTTGTATAACCTATGAAGCCAACAAAGCAGAGATAAAGAAATAACTCAAAGGTAGGACTCACATGATTTATATTTCAATAAAGAAGAATTAAAATAGATAATGGTTCTCAGAAAAAGAAAAGAAACACTGTATTTCTTGTAATATTCCAGTTGCGACCTCCTTAGAACTTCATTATATCACAGATCCATTCTCTCCAATTAGTCCATACAGTAACTGTTCAGATTCATTTGATTTCAATTTATGAATTATGTCTACAGCATTAAAATTATGTATTTTATGTGGCAGATGGGTATTGAAAAAGTTACATTCCTAAATTATACCCTTTCAGGATCAAAAAGTATTCAAGTGAGTTTGCAAATACTTTAGTGCAGCATCACCAGTCCCCTGGAGGCTTCTGCTGTGACAGGGCAGATCCTGTCAGTGAAACAGGATTTCTGCATCTTTCAACTCTTTTCACTGTCACTGACTATTAAGCATTTTGGAAATCCTGTAACTGTCCGTCCTTCTGCCCGCTCTGCAGGAGGCTCGGAAGGAGGTTTTTAACTACCTCTGTTTTTTCCTCCTCTTTTTTTTCCTCTTTTTTTTTAAAAAAAAAAACAAAGACTTTGCTGTTACCAGTTCTAATTTAATCAGAAAACTTTACATAATGGTGCTTTCCATTCACCTCAAGCAAACTACAATTTTTTTGTTTCATTATCCATCTGTGTCTTTTCAGCTTTGCAGTGATGAACAGACAAGATGCAAAAGATCAATCAAACATACTCATATTGTTATTGTGATATAATTTATCTACAAATATACTCAAACATTTCTGGAAAAAGAATATATTGGAGGGGCATAGCACAAGACAGAACCACAACTGGAATAGTGACATTTTTATGAAATCCAAAGAAGCAAGGTGTTTTTATACTTCTCACTGACTTCATCTGCAGAACCCCCTCAACCCATGGGTCTCTTTATCCCCTTTGGATATCCTCCTTTGGATTTTGGGCACAGCTATTCCAGAACAAATGACTCCAAGCATGCTGAGACAACTAAGTGGTGGCAAGCTTCCAAACACATACTAGATTTTTTAAAAGCACACAAATGGAGCCAGTTTCCATTGCCCTAAACGTAGCATAGTCTTTCACATAAGGGCAAAGCAGATAGAAAATGAAATCAGGATCAGAACACTGATGTGTTAATGTTGTTCTCTGTATCAACCTAAATACTTTTAACATAAGAAAATCCTCCCCATAAACAGATACATGCTTGTTTTTTTTCCAATCTATTGAACTGTGGGAGAAAAGAGAAAACCGGATGGCAAAATAATGTATTTGAAAAACATTATGACATTCCTGGTATAAGCCATGTAATGAATGTTTGAGAATCTCTACCTTTTACTAGAGATCCGCATTCTCAGCTAAGCCTGAATAGTTGTCCTTAACCTTCTCCTTATCTGAAGAAACAGCAAAGTGACCTCATTGAAAATTTCTTTCCATGCACTATTTTCATGTGCAACCTCCTAAACTCATCTTTCTCAACTGCAAAGAAACAAAGAAACTGAAGAATTGCTTAAACGAGTGGGTGAATAACAAAATGCAACCACTTTATCAACACAACACGCTAACAGCAATCACATGATAAAGTCCTTTGTTTCTATGAACACACAATTGCTTGGTGACAGAAGCAGCATATTGCCAAAGCTGTGATGGCACTGACAGCCTTGTGTGGGGCACAAAAGCACAAATGCTTTTCCTATGAGAGACCTTGACAGTACTGCTCAGGAGCCTACAGCTTTGAGTACCATGAGAAACAGCTTGCTGCTTTTCTGTGTAGCAAAAATATTCATGGCTACCAGCTGCTGCTTCAGCACTTGCCAAAGATATCAGCTTCACTGTTTAGGCAAGATGCTGGAAGTGCCACAGTAAACTGTCCAATTGCCTTTCTGAGCTGATTATGGCTGAATACATAAAAAAGCATAACTGTATTTAAACAAGTCACTTTTGATGTGGAATCCTGGGCCTGGTTACACATCTTTTATTTCCCCTGTGCTCAGCACAACAGAGAAGGTTACACTTCAGGTAGTTCACTGTCTAAAACATTTATGTGGCTTGATGACAGGATTGAGCTGAACATTAATTGTTCAAGACATGCTCTTCCACTCATAGTAAACACTAAAAGCTGATTTTAAGTAAATATTTGTAATGCTGAGAAAGCAATAGGATAATTTATCTTCAGCCAAGGTGTTTCCTTTGTGAACAGGAGTGAGCAATCTCCCCTGTGGACAGGTTGGACCCTGCTTCTACCTAGGTCCATGTGTGGAACTGTAAGGAGCCCTTCCACTTTTCTGAACCATTCACATCACTGATGTACCCATAGTCCCCTAGGGGCTCTGGTACCCCTGAACACAGATCTGCACAGTTGTTGTGGTCTTTGATTTACGTACCTCTGTGTGTAGGTGCTTGGTTCAAGGAAGCACTCAAGAAGCCAAATAACAGATGACAAAACCAATTAGGAATCTACACCAGCACACTGGTGTGTTCATATCTAACTACCTGAAACACAGATCTTAACTTTTTTTTTACTAGTTATTCTACCTTGCATATTCATGCTGAGAAAAAATTACACTCACCAGCATCTGTGTTTAAAGGCAACTCTCCACATACATCTGTGACTCCATGACGCAGAAGGGAAGCAAAAAGCACTTCTGATGGGGTAGAGAGAAATGGGCCCTCATAGTCCATTTCCATCTGCAGTTCTATTTGAGGTTCAGAATCCTTTGTCCTGCAGGTAACCAAGAAAAGAGCAGCAAATGAGAAAGAAATTATGTGTCACAACAAACAAGAAGAAACAAGATTCTGTCCTCAAAGTTCGGATTAGAATCCAACTTTGCCCAAAGTTAAGTGACATTCAGCTCTAGGGTATTCTTCAAGGACAAATCTGGAAAAGAGAGAGAATAAAAGATTTCATTCTGTGTGTCCACTGCATGGGAAATCTCTTCAACACACAACGTGAAATGCTTTATATTTTAGAAATCTATCGACCAGGCCTAGTGAGCATTGAAGTTAACAGAAAGCCTCCCACAGGTTTTACTGGGCTTTGGTTTAGGTGATGTGTTTTAATTCTTTTTTTTCCTTATGATAGTAAATTATAGAAGTTCTCCTTGCTCTGTTCCCCTCCACACTGCAGGCAGCATGCACAGAAGTAGTTCTCCATCTTCCTTGGTGTTTCTGTTTGATGGGGGCTCTGTTAAAACCTCCTGGTTGTTACTGCTCAGAAGGATTTAATGAATCATAGAATCACCAAGGTTGGAAAAGATCAATCTTTATCCCTGGTAGCACTTAAAAATAGCATTTATGTAAAGAATTTATGCCGAATTGTTTTTGTGTTTTGTGTGAGAATGTAGGAGTAATAACAATAATAACCAGACAGCAAAGCCTATTTAAACACTAAGGCAGGCAGGTATTGCTACTCATAGTCAAGAGAAGTGAAAATATAATATTGAATCATCATCATCTCTCATATTATCATTTTCACAGTTAAAATGCAGACACAAAAAAGCCATTTTTTCCGAATTTATCATAATATAAATTATAAATAAAAAACATTAAATAACACACTTTGTGTTTAAGTTTTAGTGAATATCAGAACAAACAAATACCAGTAGTGTGCAATCATCCAGCCCCAACCTTTCCAGACTTCTTTGTAATACCCTGGGGGCTGGGACTCTTAAATGTATGTAATCAAACACTTTAAAGGCCAAAACCCAAAGCTTTGGTGATTAAATACCCCTATTATCCCTGGGAGAAGCATTCAACATGTGCTTCCTCCATGGCATTATAGATTAATTTTTATTTCATCACATCCATAGCATGTTTTATTACTTCTAAGCAGCATTCCCTAATGTAGACAATTGCCAGACAGTCTCTCTGAAAATAAGGACTGATATTTGGTGGGAAGAGATGTCAGAAAGACCATTTACTGTTTTAAAGTGCAGTAGATGGATGACCAATGAACTCATCCATTCCAAGGCAATTTTCTTCCTTTACTACTGAAAGATTTCATCCCCTTGGATAAGATGTTCACTAAAAGAAATTGAGGTTGTTCTTCATGATGATGCATTAGAAGAGCTTTTTTTTTTTCTTTAAATATTTGGGCATTAACAGTTTTCTAAATCAGAGAAAACCAAAGCTCTTCCCTTGGTCGTGGTTTCTGGGAGGAGGCAGAGACAGTTCATTTGCTTTCTTGCTGTCAAAAACTTTAGTATGTTTAAAACATAAAAACAAGCTTAGAATAGTCCTAGAAAGCATGTCCAGTCTCATTAGCATTAGAAACATTGTTCAGATCAAACATATTTAAGAGTCCTTATGCAGCTCTTTCCAATCAGGCTTTCCGTGATCTTTTGTCAGCATCATGGGACATGCTACTATTTCTATTCCATGCTTTGACCATTTTCAAAACCCTCCTGCCAAGTCTCTGTTGCTTTAAATTCATCCCTACCCAACTGCTCAACCAAATGCTGTCTACTCTCTCCTGCTCCATCTCATCTGCCACTGTATCCACACTTTTTCCTCCTGTTTAGGGCTGTTGCCACAGCTGTTCATACAGCCAAGGAGCAGTGTTGCTGAATTTTGCAAAAGAATGTGCAGCCCCTTGGTTTGTGAAGAGACCCTCCACATGAATTCTTTTCCGCCACATCCACTCTAGGCTTTCTAAATGGGAGGGGGGATCTGGGCAAGCATGTAGGCAGAAACTTGAGCAAAACAGCCCTTTCTTGTAAATAAAACTTCCAGATTCTTGTTTATAAACTATATAAACTAGTGTAGCTATATAAAGCAACTATAAGTTGTTTTATTAAAAAGCAACTGTTGGGTAGAACTTAAAGAAATTTTGAACAATGCTTTAGAAACAGAAGCTAATTAACCCTGTAGCATATGTAGTTGCTGTCTCAATATAAACACATTATTCACCCACCATGGCAGCAGGAAGTAGTACATATACATATTTAAAAAAAAATAACATATCAAGTTCTTATAAATCTAGATTATTAGGCTACCTAGTTAGTGGCATGGTTTATATCTCCTGAAAGTCTGAGCATCTGCTAGGTACTTGTGGACTTATTCACAGGCTACCACAATGAGGCAGTAGTAAGTTGCAGTAAATGTGCTATTTACAGCACAAATGATGCTGAAGTGCTAATTAGTGCTAATTTGACTTGGCCCATTTTGGACCTCTGACAATAACAGCTCTTCAAAAGCAAGCAGATCTGGCATATGCTAATCTAAGGAAAAACTCTACCTCACTATTTCTTCATCTATTTTGACATTTTTAATGCAAGATGCAAAGAAATTTAAAATACCTGTTTTCCTAAAGTGTTAGCAAAGGACAGTTGCTACTGCAGACTTACTTCTATAAGAAAACATTACTTATGTTTGTCTTAGCTAGGATTATTAGAAGTGTTAGAGAAGGAAGACGATAGGGAGAAAATATGTCACTGAGTTCATGTGCTGTTACATACTCATTTGAAAGTTAATTTAAAAAAAAAACAAAAACCCTGAACACCCTTCCCCCCTCAAAAAAAAAAAATCACCTTTTTTTTCTTTAAGATAAGCAAAAGCTGTTTCCCAAAGAGAGAGTCAGCAACAGGAGAAGCCAATTTCTCAGCTTTCATCGTCTGCCTTTGGGGCCTTGAGAACTGTAGATAACTATACTTTCCTTTCCACCATTTTCACTAGATGAATCAGGCTAGTGAAGAAAAACAGCTCAGAGATTCAGTAGGTTCATCCTTTGAGAAATATGATGCAGTAAACTTTCTTGATCAGAAATATTTTTCTAGTAGGACAAGCTACATAATTAGGTTCCTTACAAAAGAGAACTTTGAAGCTACACTGCCTCCAAATACTTGTCATTTGACCCAGAAGGCAGTAAGTGAAAAACTCTGAACAAATAAATCAAAAAAAAAAAGCTGACACACTTTTCTGGGTGGTAAAGCTTCTTTTGTGTGTTAACAAAAGGTTTGATTCTCACTGCCTTTGATAACTGCAGAATGACAGGCAAACTAAAGCACTACTCAGAGAATGACAGTGTTGCAGAATGCATCCAGTGGAACCATTACTCAAAAGAGGAGAGTAACTGCTTCAGCAATCTCTCAGATGAATGGAATACTGGGCAAAGACTGATGGACGTTCTCTATAAATTATACTCTAATAATAATAATAAAATATTTAAATGCTTAATTTAAATACGTAAGCAATCTCATTTCAGGTTTTATCAGTTGCATTTGTGCTTTGTCTCTTCTTACAAGGAATAAGCAAAATATTAGATATTTCTGATAACTACTCATCTGAGGAAATTACTGCTACTAAAAAATGAACAGTTCCAGCACCTTTATGGGAGAAAAAAAAAAGATCACATGAAGATGCCTACCAACCTCTGATATTAAAAGCAGAAAAATATTTTTGTGAATTAAAAGCCTGCAGATCCTACAGTTGGGAAGATAAACATACAGTAAATGAAAGCAGAAGTCATTTAAAAGAATATGGAACAAAATTAAGAATTATGTAAGGCTGGTGTCCCTTTTTGTTCTCCTTAATTTAATGGAAAACAAAATTAAAAAAAAAGAAGTATGAAAGGTGAAATAAAAAACTGTTCTTTTGTGAATTGTTTCTTAAAGACCATTCTATCTATGAGGCAGGACATAGTCAAACTCACCTATGTTTCTTCTACATTTAAATGTTTCTCTCATGAAGTTGAGGCCTACAGTTATGGGAAAAAAAAAAACACTGATCATCCCTTCTCAAATCACAACTGAGATCATCTGCAGGGCAAGAACAGCTGAAGTTTACTTTGCATTACACTTATCACTGTACCTGGTTGTGTGGGCTACCACTGCTGAACTGAAACACTGCAGTTACTGTCTCCTAAGGGAATTCAGGATGAGAGAGATTTCAGAGAACATACAGAACAACAACAACAACAACAAAACTATATTTCCCCTATATTATTAAATATATTACTTCTTTAATATACCAGCAACTGTACAAAGACCACCTTATACAATATCCCAGAAAATGCCAACTCAAAAAAATTAACAGAAGCATGACAAAGCATGTCAGATTTTATCCTCTCTCTTCATCCTTAATGCTTCTACTTCTCCTGTATTCTAATGAGTTTTGTAAAAACGTAAAGAGAGGAGATATGTATATGTATGCATACATGCACATTCAGTGATGTTCAGGTTTTTCTTGTGGTAGTTTTTATGTTTTCCTTTACTCATGTAACTCTCCTAACACCACATCATATAAAAACTGACACACAGGCTGGAAACTCTGCTTTGCAGAGGATAATGCACAACAGTCATTCTTTGTTCTTGTTTAGTTCTATTCCAGCACTCTGTAGTCTTGTACCATCTATTTCTTTGGCACAATTATACCTATAGAGCTCCTCAACAGCAGCAGTGGGGAGAGCTTATACATAAGATTATCCTGTTCCTGGTATTTCCAAAGGACAAGATCACATTTTAAGGACTCCAAAATCAATGCTGTCTCCTCAAAAATCAGATTAACAGAGCTATAGCAGAAAGTTTAAGAGAAAAACTTGGTTTGCTACTTTGCTCTCAGTGTGACACGGAGGGCACAAAAGACTGCTAAATTACTTTCATTGATATATTTGATGGGAAGCAAATTTTTGAAGTTTTGATTTTAAGTTTGCAGGTGTGAAGATTCAGGTACAGCAAACATGACTGATCACAAGCATCTAAGAACAGAAAAGCAACATACTTTAGAAAACTTTCACGAAACACCCTGAGATTGTCTACTTTTAATATTTCTAATGGTATACTGGTGTTAGAATTCTTCTTGTGCAAAGTAGCATTGCAGTACTTCTGACAGTCCCCATTTTGCACCAAAAGAAAAAGGGTGATTTCAATTTGCAAAGTTCCTGTTGTGACTGTTAGTAGCACAGGGGCACTGCAACCCTCTCAGCAGCAGGGGGCTCTTGGAAGTGAGAAATTTGTTCACTGACTTTCCAGGAAAAACATTTTAAAGGTGCTGTCTACACAAAGACTGTTAAGGGTGTCTGTTCCTGCACTGTAGCCAAGGCACTCTCAGATCAGAGCTGGACCACATGTACTGGCTCAAAGTTTCTGATCATCAAGAAAAATCATTCGCTATGCGCTACTTGAGCAATGAGCAAGTACAATGAGCAGAGCCATTCTGTGCATGTCTGAGCTCATACATTTCCATGTTTTAATGGACAATTCAGACAACTGCTACTTTTAACAAGGGCTAAAATTTTCTTAAAGTAAAGAACCTACATTTGCAATATAAGAAAAGTTTACTGTGGAGCTACTTGTGCCAACAAAGTTGTGAAGTAAATGCATTCTCAGTATCCTTTCTGCTTATCCCCAGCAGAGCTATTCATTTAGCAGGTAACATCTATTTCTAGCATTGCTGACAAAAACAGCACAGCTGCTGTGTAAGTGTACAAACCACATATGCTGACAAAGTTGAATGCAGCATGAGTTAGACAATTAGTTGTCAAAGATGATCAAGAACTATGGGCAGCTTAATTCAGACAAGTCAAATACTGTTTTAAAAATGTCTCAACTGAAAACGAAAGTTTAGAATAGGCTGATAAGTGGACAACATTCACAAAGAAAAACTGTTGGACTTTGGGGATATTTTGTTAAAGGAATTTTAAAGAGGCAATAAACATAATTAGGCATGAGCATATAAGTTTTTAAGGAGAAGCAGCCCAGAAACTCAGGCCCATCGTTTGCAGCAATCCATTTACATCTGTAACTAACAGTTTTCAAGCACTATTTTTTTGTTATTCATACTATGCTTATGGTTGTGATGCTTTTAGGGTAAAATTTAACACTCTGGATAATAGTCCAAGCATGATCTAGGAGCTACTAAATCCTAGTTTGTTGAGGTGTTAAATTATAGATTTTTTAGCTGATGAATTCTGCTAGTCAAGCATTACCCTTTGTTCATGCAGCTCCATGTTGATTAGCCCTGAAAACTGGATACTTTTAATATAGAAGAAAAGGCATTTCTAGAGATAAAACCCTGGCACTGTTTCAGACACGAATGATTTATTTTCTTAGAAAGTCTCTGAATTCCTATTAAGTGCAGGTGTTGTGGTTTGTTTTTTGTTTTTTGTTTTTTTGTTTTTTTTTTTTTTCCTGCAGAAGATTAAATAGGCACAAGGATGTGTTTAACCCCTGCTGCAACTGTAAACCTATGGCAGAAATCATTTTCCACTGATATACTCAAAAAGAGAATTTTGCTTCAATAAGTATTAAATAATTGGTTCTTAGTAGGTCCACAACAGAATCAACTGAATAAAGATTTCTGAGGCAAAACATACTCTCAAAATTTCCAGTAATAGGCTCATGCACCAACAAGGTTCCCCCTAAAACAGAAGAGTTACTCTGTGCATTCCAGCAGCACAAGCTAGGGGCTAAGAATACTTACTTACACTGGGGAAAAAAAAAGATCTTAACAGAATAAAAATATTGTTAAATAATTTTAAGCTAAACATCTTGTGCTTGGATTTTTAAAGAGCTAAGAGTCTGTGTCAGATGGGGGATAATCCATGGTGATACAATTAAAGTGCAGATTCAGGATGACCTGCCTCCACATCTTACCCGTTAGAGCAACTTTTCTTTTAAGCTGTCCCCTCTGTTGGCTTCTCAAATGCTTTTGAAGAAAGAAAACCAAAAGTTCTTGACAGTGCTATTAAGGCAAGTAACGTGTGACTTCTGCTCTATTTTCCTCATACCAGTAGCCTGTCTCATCTCTGAAATGTATGTTCACACAGAGGCAAGCGGTTTTGGTGCTCTTTTCTCATGGAAGCATCTGCAACTGCACCCTCACAGATACAACTATTTGACCTACACAAGATGACACACCAGGTCTGTCCACATTCTGAGGGAAACTGAAATAACACTGCTGTGTTAGCATAATCCTAAACCAATTCTCACATAACTAGTTAAGTGAGCAGGGTATTGAGTTGAGGCAAGCTGAATGTGTCTATGTGGTTGTTGAAAGCTTCAGCAAACCATAGGCAGATACTACACAATTGAGAGTGTTTGAGAGACCCTGTAGACCTACTTATACAGAGTAATGAATGCTTGGAACTATGAAACACAGGGAAAAAGCTAACTGCAAAATCTCTCTTTTTGATCTCAAGTGTAGAAGCATACTACACCAGGCCATGTTTTCAGCTGAAGCTAAATAGTTAGTCCATAGCTTTGGTAATCATAGAATATCCTGAGTTGGAAGGGACGCACAAGGATCATCAAGTGCATAGGGCTGATTCACTAATATGCATGAGAATATCTTAGAACCACAGAGTTGTAGAATTGCTCAGGTTGGAAAAGACCTTCAAGATCATCAAGTCCAACCTCAACCTAACCATACTACCATAACTCTAACAACCTACCACTAAATCATGTCCCTGAGCACCACATCCAAACGGTTTTTAAACACATTCAGATATGGAGACTCAACCACCTCCCTGGGGAACCTATTCCAGTGCTTAACAATCCTTTCTGTAAAGTTTTTCATGATATCCAACCTAAACCTCCCCTAGCACAACTTGAGGCCATTTCCCCTTGTCCTGTCACCTGTTACCAGTGAGAAGAGACCAGCCCAGCTCTCACTGCAATCATCTTTCAGGTATTTGAAGAGAGCAATAAGGTCTCCTCTCAGCCTCTTCTTCCCCAGACTAAACAGCCCCAGTTTCTTTGGTCACTCCTCACAGGGCATATTCTCCAGGCCCTTCACAAGCCTTGTTGCCCTTCTTTGGATCTGCTCTAGCACTTCAATGTCCTTTCTGCATTGAGGTGCCCAAAACTGAACACGGTACTTGAGGTGGAGCCTCACCAGTGCTGAGTTCAGGGGCAGGCTTACTTCCCCAGTCTTGCTCACCACGCCATTCCTGATACAGGCCAGGATGCCATTGGCCTTCTTGGCCACCTGGGCACACTGCTGTCTCATATTCAGCCAACTGTCCATCAGTACACCGAGGTCCCTTTCTGTCAGGCAGCTTTCCAGTCACCCCTCTCCAAGCCTGCAGGGTTGCCTGGGGTTGTTGCGACCAAAATGCAGAACCCGACATTTGGCCCTATTGAAACTCATACAGTTTACCTTGGACCACCGATCCAGTTTATCTGGGTCCGTCTGTAGTGCCTTTCTACCCTCTCACAGATCAACACTCCCTCCCAACTTGGTGTTGTCTGCAAACTTACTGAGGGTGCGCTCAATCCCCTCATCAGGATCATTTATGAATGTTGAATAGGAGTGGCCCCAGTACCGAGCCCTGAGGGACACCGCTCATGACTGGCCACCAACTGGATTTAACTTCACTGACCACAACTCTCAGGGCCCAGCTGTCCAGCCAGTGTTTCACCCATCAGAGCATATGCCCATCCAAACCATGGGCAGCCAGCTTCTCCATGAGGATGCTGTGGGGGACAGCATCAAAGGCTTTACTGAAGTCAAGGTAGACCACAGACAGCCTTACCTTCATCTACTAAGCAGGTCACCTTGTCATAGAATAAAATGAAGTTTGTCAAGCAGGATCTACCATTCATGAACCCCTGCTGACTGGGCCTGATCCCCTGGCTGACCTTTAATTGATCCATGATGGCTCCTGAGATTATCTGTTCCATAGCGTTCCCTGGCACTGATGTGAGACTGATAGGTCTGTAGCTAGGTCTGTAGTATGGTCATTATCTACAATACAAGATTACTTGCTCAACAGGAAAAGAGTAGTAGATTTTAGCGAGAGGTTGGAATGTTCTTCCAAAGCTAAGAAGAGCTTGCAGCATGGGTGCAGACAATATTGGTACCAGGTAGAAGACTGTATTAAAGTCCTAAGTTTTGATCCATTTCCCTGCTCTGACTCTCATTTCCCATGTCTTTTTGGGCAGATGTCCCATACGCCATCCATTTTCTTCCTCCTTTCCTAGTTTGCTTACTTGTATCAGCAGATCCATGAATAGGAAATGTTTTCTCTAATACCAGTGTAGTCTCTTTTATCTAGAACCTGAAGATCACCTCAGATATACAACGATATGGAAGAGCAGAGACTACAACAGAAGCTGCTGACTGAACAAAGAACGAAATGTCAAAAGTTTAAAAGCAGTCAGTTAATGAAAAAAACTCCCCCCAAACAGTCATGTATACAGGAATGTATAAAATATCTTTCACTTCATTAGAAGAGCTCTCATTCAGATAACTTTGGAGGAGGGTGGGAGTAGGGTAGAAGACCTCCTGAGGCCCCTTACAACCTTAACTATACTGTGATTCTGTAATTGTCACAGTATCGTACATCCTTGTTAAGCTTAAATGGATCACTTCCCAGTCAGTTCAGAGAATTTTCTTTCAGCTCCGTGAGTAATTCTTTAAATAATTACACATGCAATAAATTAGTGAAAAATCAAAGAAACTGCCTGCACTTAGACTACCAGCTTAATTTGGCATGCTCTGCTGCACGCTTCTAAATGCTCAAAGTCTTTCAGTCCCTGCTTAAACCAACAGCCTCCTCACTGTGCAAATAGTTTTTATAAAAAAAAAAAATAGCAAATTAAATTTGGCACTTAGTGAGGTGTGAAATTATTAAGCTATTTTGTTAAAAAAAAAAAAAGAGAGAGAGAGAGAGAGAGACATTGGGGTCTGCCATTGTCTCGTCTCCAGGAACATGTCTCTGTTTGGAAAACGAAACTCATCAACAATCATCAAATTAGGTGGGAAACAAGCGTTGTTATAAATCCCTCCTGCTCTCTGTAGAAGTCATAGTAGGTTTTTTAAACTGTTCTTTTAAAAGACTCTCATGATGTGACTTGCACTGAATAAGCCGAGCTATTTTTGTTTGTCCTCTTGAGCAGAGTCAGTTCTCTCAGGTGCCTCAGCTGACTTTCTCTTTTTATGGAGAAACACTGAAGGAAAGGGGTGGAAGTTTCATTCATAACGTGGTAGCACAATGTAGCTTGCAATATAAATGTGCAGGGCCTACTTTCTTTTGCTTAAAATCAAATAAATTTAAGGAGCAGTATAAAAAGTGAAATGATTAAAGCTTATTTGTCATCAAATCTAACAAAAATATTTAATATCTTGAACATTTAAACATCTACAAACATGAAGCAGGACCACTTTCAGGACAGAAGTTTTTAGAGTGTTCTGAACTGCTTTGATTAACATTTCAAATCTATGTGAATCTCCCTAGAGCTAATGGAATCAGCTCTCCATCTGTACAACGTTTTCTACTTACAGGAGATAAGGATCTGAGGACCAGACGCTGGTTTGGCATGTCCATTTCTGAAGGAGCCTAACAGTGCAGTATCACTTAAATAATGAAGCATACATCTGGAAGAAGATTGCTCAGGTTGGCTAAGTTTGTGCAAGGTCAGTTCATCCTCTAAGCTTCTGTATACTGAAAATTAAGGAAGAAGTTTACAGGGCAACAAGCGGAACCAACTGATAGATCTTGGGGACTGTTTTGCATGAACAAAGTCTTTCTTTTAAAATCATTTTATATTGCATAAATATAGAAGGCCGCACAGTTATTCTTGTCCTCAGACACATTTTCTGAAACATTTCATTATTAAATGTACATCTATTCTAAAATACATATTTTTAAGAAAGGTAGACACACTACAATACAGTGCAAGGTGAAATTTATACATACCTTTTCACGGAAGATCTACTCCACTACTGTGCTTTGCAAGTTATGGGTTAGTCTTAACAAAGGGAGAATAATTCCACAAAGCTAGCAAAAATAGTTAAGGATTAGGTTCAGAAAATATGTTCAGTTAGTGCTTTCAGTAATTTTCACAGAATGACAATAGCTGTTCGGTATGAACTCTGGTATACATTAATTTTTATACATACCTTTATCATCTTGCTTTACAGAAAATATGACAACCTTGATGGGAAGAAATTCAAGCTGAAATCTTATGCATTATAACTAAATAACGGACATTTTTACGAACACAGACTAACACAGAAATGAGACAAACATATTGAAAAACCATTTTTATCACTCAATAAATGACATTGGTAGTCTACAGTTTAAAAAAGGAACAATAACTTTTCTCGTTCTAACAATAATACAAAATAGCCTTTCTTCTGCAGCTATCCAGATCCCAGCTCAGAGCTTTAACTGCAGTAATCTTTGCCTCTGAGTCTTTGGTGTTAAAAAAAAAAGGCATTCAGACACTCAAACACTTTTTGCAATTTAGCTTATTCTCTATTATTTGAATGTTTCAACTTCAACATCGTTTTGTTGCTGCTTTCGTGGTTTTTTTTCGTACTCCATTTGGCAAGCATTGATTTTCCATTAATGCTTTTGACAGAGCATGAACCGGCTGTTATCTCTTATGAAGTGATACAGAAAGAGGAATGCTCACCCTCAGATGGATACACATATAAATAGTGAACTATCAGCAGGAGTACCACACTCTCTCTCCGATTCTTTTTTCCTGCTAGTTTGTTCCTTTTTGAAGAGACAATGTTAAGTAGCTACCCAAGGGAAGAGGTCAGAAAACACCATCACAACTTGGTTGTATTTAGTTTCCTCCTCCGATGATCCTCAACTGCCACGCCAGCAGATATCAGAGCTTGATAGCTGAGCTCTTATGAGTGGGGCTGGCTCTTTCCACAGAGTGACCTAGTGCCTTAGTCACCACAAATCATACTTTCTAGCCTTGTTGTTTCTTGGCATCCATTTTCCAGGGTTTTGTCCTGAAGTGACTGAATATTCAGAGAAAAATCCTAACAGATACACAGTGTACAGAGTAACTGGTACAGTGTACAGATAAGTGTTGTCATGGTTTTCCATAAGTATTCCACATCATGACATCATGCAATGATGGAACTGGGACAGCTGCTAAGGGAGAACACTACAGGAGCCATACATAGTTCCCAGAATGCTCCAGTCTTTCCTAAGTGGTTTCCAGGAGGGAGAGACAAAGTGAGTTAGTGACATAATGTCGCCTCTTTTTGGCTCCACCCACCAAGCCCTGCAGTACGGTTAGGAGACATTTCTTTTCCCATTTGTTTGATGTATTACTCTTGATTTCCTTTATATTGTATTATATCACATTCTTTTACCTTTTCTAGTAAATTAGTTTCTCTTTATCTCAGTCAAGCTCCTCCTTCTCACTTCTCCACCAGCTTTCCATGGCGGGGGGCAATTCCCCCATCACGTAACAAAAGACCCTCAACCTACTACATATGCACACGTAAATCTACACAGAAATCAGAAACAAGATCAACATTCTCCTTTCTTGGCTTCTCCCATTATTCTCATATTACTATCACATGACAATGGTCAGCTTCTTCTAGGCCCAATACACTGAAATGTGAAGTTAACATCTGAATTTCCCATTAAAGCTAAAGGTCTGTTTGGCAAGCTACCCAGATACTTTAAAAAAAAATAGTCTCCATTTTATGAGCTAGTAATTTTTTTTTCAAAAAAGAAAAAAGCATATCTGATTACCATGGAAAGTTCTGATATGATAGTACAATTCCACTACAGAGACGAGTAACACCCCACAACCCAAACATCATTTTCTGAATCACAATCTGAAAGTGTCTCATCATTCTCTGCTTGGTTGTTTATCTCAGAGTGTGCACGGAGAACTACTCAAGGTGTTTTTTTTCCTGTGGGGCTCAAAAGCATCCTATGTGCCTTACCACCAAATAGATGCTACTTACGCAACATGTTACCATGGAGAGGAGCCACTTCACACTTTGCTCACATTGCACTTCTTCACTTGTTTTTCTACCTTGAAAGCAAGGACATTGTATTCTTCTATATGTGGAAAGCATGAAGCATATTCACTTCAGCATCACTTCTGCTGCCCTGTTCAGAGCAGCAAGCACCTACCGACAGATCAGTTTGTACTAACATTTGCTTTCCTTCTTGCCTCTAACTTGGTCAGTCACTGAATAAAACTCTTATTTTGCTTTCTCAACAGACAATCTCTTTTGGCAAGTTTATTGACGTATGTCTTTCCTCACAGCAAAGAAACAAAAAACAGCTAGAAAATTACAGGAACAGGATGGTAGCCCTTTTGAAAAGAGGTGATACAATACAGAGATTCAGGCACTTGTACAGAGGTCCAGCAGCAGTCCCACTCCTGAGCACTGGAAGCTCTGTGATGGCTCCGCAGCCGTGGGGTCTCCCCTTTTCCCAGAGGCAGCTGGGGGCTAGAAACCTCATGAGGGACAAGATCACTTCAGTGGGCCTGGAAGCTGAGCTCCCAGCCTATCTACCTCTACTGCATTGTGGAAAAACATTATTTCAGAGAAGGCCTGGCTGTTGGGGATCTGAGAGCTTCAGGTGCTCCCAGGTGGCCTTCAGTTCCCATTCAGACTCCATGTGGCTGCCCTCACCTCATCTCATCCTCCCATACACTTTTGCTAATAGATGTTGAGGTTCCCCGAGATGTACGTGTTAACATCCCAACTGAGTTGTCCAGTGCAGCTCACTATCCTAAACTTATTTCAAGCTACCATCAATCTGCATCCCAGCAGGTAAATAATCAGGACTTTTATTCTAGCCACTACAATTCAAATCAATGCAATGGCTGTCAAAGAGCTCAGAAGTACAAGAATCCATACACCCCCAGACCAATTATATAATATCAATTTCCTAACACAGTTCCCCCACACAGTATTGTAGGAATGACTATATTTTTTTAGTTTATCTTGATTGAAAGATCAATTTCATCGTAGAAATGAATACCTTGTAAATGTAATTAGTTTGTGAACCTTGCACAGGCTTCTCCACAGCACAACCAGTGACCTGAAACTGAAAAAAATCAAGGGGTTTTACATGTTCCTTACCTTTTAAGGCTTCTGGACAGTGAGCAACAACACTGCTTGGGCTGCCTTGTCCTTACTCTCCATGTGAAAACCCCTGGGACAAGGTCTCAGCTCTGCTAAGGTGCATGCTGGCAGCCACAAGATAACACGCAGAATAGAATAAACTCCTCTTGTCTGCAGCGGCACCAGAAAACTGCAGTAGTGCCATGTGGATCCAGAGGACATACTTGCTTCAAGCAGACAACAAAGATACAAAGATACGGACCTCTTCTTGACACCTGTACCTTCTGTGCTTTGCCAGGCAGCTTACTGCTCATTTGTTTTGCTGATGACTGGAAGGTTAGTAGAGCAAGACTGGAGAGAGGGCAGAGTGAGCAGAGGGTGGTTATTAGGGTGATGAGGGGACAAAGACCTGGCTCAACATGAAAGCGTGCTGAACAGCTGCTGCCACCACAGAGACGCTGCCCAGTCCTGTTGTTCCATCTACTTCCTGAAAAAGAAAAGGTGGTTGTTGATACTTCCAAAAGTTCTGCTTCGGGAAGAGCTAATGTCACAGTGAAATACAGCATGGGCAGATCAAATAGCCATGGCAATGGAGACAAAAGAGGAAATAATCACTCCTTTTTATTTTCTTTTTTTTCCCTCCACTGAAGGATACCTAAGATACCTAACAGTAAGGAAGAAAAACATATTCAAACTGCATCAACGAAATAAGCCCGTCTGGTTTGGTGTCAGGTGTGATAGCATGCTCTAGCCAAGCATCTCTCATGTATTGTGTATGTGCTTAATCACTGCTAACCTAGGATGTGAGAAGCAAAGAGAGCCAGGTTCAGTACCCTGCGCTTGCAGCCAATGCAAGAGTCAGGAACAGCACCCAGACATCCTGAGAGCTAGGCAGAGTACTTCACTACTGCAAAAAGCATCTCATTTTGCCACACATGGCCACACTGGAACAATTACCTTTGGCAATCTCAAAAAATAATTTTAAAATGCTCTCTTCAATATAATCATTGAATTCAAACTGTAATATTTCCTTTAAAAATTCACGGTCATTCTCCTTTCCATCTCTAATTTTCTGGATTGCATCCACACCATAGAGCAAAATTGCGCTTCATGCAATCACCCAGAGATTTCCCAGAAATTTGCTTTCCGATTTGGTTGAAAATGTCTCAGCAACTGCTTTTTACACCACATTTTGCACAGAGATGGTTTTTCTATGAACACTGCCTATGAAATGTAGAAACACAATACTGCAATTGTTCAATTAGTTGGTCACACCACAGGATCTCGTGGTCTTAGGTGCTGCACATAAATTCAGGCAAAAAGACCATTTTCTGTGCAAAATAAAATGAATATTTTAGTAGAAAATTAGAAACAACAAAAAATACTGGAGAAAGTGAGTAAAAAGGTAACATTGAAATGAATAGGCATTTTACTGCAAGAATGATTCTATAATTCTCTGCCAAATAAAAGAAATATCAGCTCTTATAAAAATCCAGATCTTTCCAGACCATTATTTACATACATGTTATTTATGTCAGGTAACCTCCCTGTCCCATCATTTACTCATTGGTAAAATGGAAATATTGCTTAAAATAGCTTCCTCATGAAGCATGATTAAATGTTCCTAGTGCTTCACAATCATTTGTTTGACAGTATGGTTGCAGAGTACTATTGCTAAAGACTAACTGTGCAGTATTTACATCTGTTACAGTATTGACTAAGCTCATCTTTCCTGTTTTTAAAGTTCTAACTAAGCAATGCTTAATGAAATTTGCTAGGCTAACTGCTCGTGTTGTCTCTGCTGGTAATGCAAAAGCAAACGACTGTAAGTACGGTACCCTGAAGGCAGACATTAGGAGTTTCTCTGTTGAATCCAGCAGAGAAGTTTCTTGCATCTCCG
>JANHGO010001826.1:0-32546 GCA_024606505.1 Aquila spilogaster
GAGCAGGTTTTCTGCCAGGACTTGTGACCCCGCGGGGGACCCACACTGGAGCAGTTTGTGCCTGAAGGACTGCAGCCCATGGAAGGGACCCACGCTGGAGCAGTTTGTGAAGAACTGCAGCCCGTGGGTTGGACCCCATGTTGGAGCAGGGGAAGAGCGTAATGAGGAAGGAGTGGCAGAGACAACATGTGATGAACTGACCCCAACCCCCATTCCCTCGTGCTGCTCGAGGGGGAGGAAGTAGAGGAGTCAGGAGTGAAGTTGAGCCTGGGAAGAAAGGAGGATGGGGGGAAGGTGGGTTTAGTTTTGCTTTTTTTTCTCATTGTCCTACTCTGTTACTAATTGCAATAAATTAAATTAATCTTCCCCAAGTTGAGTCTGTTTTGCCCATGATGGTATTGGTGAGTGATCTCCCTGTTCTTATCTCAACCTGCAAGCTTTTCATCTCATTTTGTCCCACTATCCTGCTAAGAAGGGGGAGTGAAAGAGCAGCTTGCTGGGCACCTGGCAGCCAGCCAAGGTCAATCCACCACACTCATCGTGCTGATGACAGGGAAGCAACTGACAAAATTTATTGCATTTGTAATAAAACTTTGGGTAAGACTTTGCTATAACATTCTCATAAGGAAAGCAGGGATATATGGTCTACACAAAACTCCTACAAAGTAACCTCAAAATTCAGTGGTGTGACACAGAGCAGGGCGCAATAATTGTGACCCAACAGGGATGGCATATCAAATAGCCCCTTTCAGTTTGTGTTTTATATCACTGTAAAATAGAATTCCAGTGTACATGAGCAACTGGCACCAACCTGTGCAGGCAGGTTCAACACTCAAAATGATCTTGTTAAACAGAATAATGGCCTAAATGAATTAATTTATTAAAAACATAGAAATGAGAACTCATAGACCAAATAGAAAAAGAAGAGAAGCTCGCAAGGCAGCAATAGCACGGAATAGGATCTAAAAACTGAATATGAAAAAGTATGATACCTGGGCAACTAAGCAAATGTCACCCTGGGACATATTAGCAGGACTACTGTAAGTCAAACACAGGAGGTAAACTTTGCCATTCATTTAGCCCCTTTTGAGTAACAAATCTGCAGAGACACCCTTCAGCACCTCTGACATCCAGATTTCAATGCCAGTTTTGGATAGCGCATATTAAAAAAGATGTAGAGAAAACAGAGCCACTTGAGTGAAGAACTATGAATCTGGCAAGCACTTTAGGAAACAAGATTTATAAGGAAACGTTTTAAAAATAAAGTTTGTTTTGCTTTTCAAAATACTAAAAGGGGAAGACAACCAGTAGAAATGCCACAGAAACACACAGAGAAGGAAAGCCGCAAAACTGCTAGCCTTCCTGTACATGGAAATGTTATCGAGAGTGTTACATATTAGAAGGAAAATTTGTTCTCCAAGTGCCCTCAGTCTATGATAACAAAGAACTAACAGGAACAAAAAATAGAAAATAATTTCTTAAAGTAATGTATCTCAGAAGACATTACCTAGAGAACCCCCAAACTCTATTGCTGGAGGATTTTAAAACTGGTTAAAAAAACTTGATAAGGGATGGCTACATTTACTTGATCCTTTTTCCAAAGAGGCAGACAGATTCCCATTTTGAGTCCCCTTCAACTCTGATTTTCTATAATTTGATATGAAAATACAGGTTCTGTTCTTTCCACTAGAAGCTGCTTGGCAGCCTTCTCACTTTAAGGGGAAAAAAAAGTAATATTTGGAAAATGCAGTGAATTTCTTTCCAACTCTGGTTTCCTGTCAATAGAGTAAAGCCTTGATTCTTACTCAAAGTCTTGAGGCTAGTAGCCTGTTTTTTCAAATGTATACAGTAAGTCAGTACTTCCAGTAGTATTTTCATTTAGTATCTTTTTTTAATCCCTTTTTATGCAGCACTACAGTGCTTTAGGTACACCTTTTTTGAAGTCTTGTGCTGGTTAAGTGGTTACAAATACAAGAAACCACCGGAGCTTCTCTAATCCTCTTTCTATAGGAAGCTGGCTGAAAACCTTTCTTCCAGTCTCTTGCAGGGTCACATCCCATTTTCCAGGATGTCTCCACCTCCCTTCTCCACCTGCTCCTGTGATGTTTATGCCATTTTTCTTCTCCAAATATTTACACCATCAGTAGATTGAGCACAAAGCAATAAACAGAAAAAGGCGTGTTCAGCTTCCAGAGTTACTCAGTTTGTTCCTACTTTGTACAGCAATATATGCCCATCTTGTGCCTAAACCCCTTGTCATCTGGGCTACCCACTTCCTCCATGGAGTTTCCTAGACTTAAAATCATCTTAAATGCAGCTAAACTTTCTCAAAAACAGCAGCTATCCCTTGTGTTTATCCTTTACATGAGAAACAGTCTGAAGAACACGAAGCTGACTCTTACATCAGCTACCAGATCCCCAGCCCCCCTCTTTTTTTTTTGCTTCCTGCTACTACATCCCTCCGTCCCTCTTATGATCAGGAAAGGAGGGATCTGTCCCCACCCATAATAAAAAAGGATTGAACAAAGTACCTGATACAATGTTCAGGTTTTCCTCCTAACTGTAAGCACCTCAAATCTTTGGTCAATCATTCAGGCCAGAATAGAAATGTCATTCCTTTTCCACTTTTATAAGCAAACCTCCTATATTAAGGAATGGATTTAAGTATTTAAACAGAAACACATATCAGTTACAACAATGAATCATTATTGTTATTTAACTGCAGGAAGGACTTTGGGTGTCACAGCATGAGCAACTGTTTATCAGAAAAAGGTGTTTTAAAATAGTGGCTAATCCTAACCTTAAATATTTACCAGATCTGAAGGCTCAGTATCACACCACTGTGCCCTGGCTCAGTGGCTCAGCATTTCTGCAGCACCAGGGAACACACTAACTGAGGCCCCTTAAGATTATTCCAGGGAGGTTTGATGCTTCGCCAGGAAAACTCATGAGTACGTAGCTGCTGGATGTTGGCAATGGGCACGCAGACGATGTGGCTCTGAAAATGTCTAGTTCGGTACACTGCAGCTGCTGGAAAAAAAGGACATTTTTCCCTTTTGGTGAAGAAAGTTCTGTTTCAACAGACTTCTAAGAAGAGGCACTGGCAGCTGCTGAACCCAGGACACTTTTTGGTACCAGCAGTTGTCGCGAGCCATGTTGTTTGTGTTTTTTTCCCCCTTGGGCTTTTAGTGTGCTGCTGGCTCTGTGTGATCATCCAGGCAGGGAGTACAAGTTACTCTGCAACACTGACAGTGGCTGGTCCCCAACAGCCAGACACTCCTTTGAAGCCACTTGGATATAGGTGAGGATCCATTTTCTGCAGCACCTTCCCTAGACCAGCAATTCTGATAAGCTGCTCTTGCAAATGTGCGTGAAGGAGGGGCCAAGCCAAGGATGTGGATTATCTCATCCTTGAAAAGCCCTGAAGGATTTAACTTCACCCTGAGGCTGCTTTCCAGCAGCCAAGGTTACAAATGTTGTCTTTTGGGGGTAGAATCCACCAGATTCCTCCATTACCCGATCGGTTAGCATGCAAGCTTGTCATTACACGAGCTCTTGCCTGACCTTATGAAAAGGTGGTAGATTAGAACTGGGTGGGCCTCCTGCAGGTAGCCCAGGAGTCCTTGGGACCCTTCTTGGACAACCATCACACCCACAGAAGGAAGGGCTGAGGTCTGGCTTTCATGTCTGCATCTGGAGCTTTCAGCTTGACCAAGACTGGGGTTAAGCTAAAAACACTGACTCGATGAAATGTCAGCGGGTCTCAGGCAGCTCAAGACTGCTTTCAGCCTTTGTCTTGAGTTTCTAATAGTGACAGACAGAAAGGACCTAGAAAAACTCCTTTCACTATTGAAAATAAACTGCTGTAAAGCAGCTCTACAGCTGCCCGGGGGGGCAAGATCTGTCCCTTCTCCCAGCCTGCATCAAACGCCACAGATAGAACATGAGATTAAATGTGGCTCCTGAGGGCTTTTGTGCCTTGGAACTAATGACAGTGATAATCCAGTAGGAAGAATCAGATATGCCAATGGTTTTGCAGACAAAGAATCTAGTTAAAGGGGTTTGATTTTGTCCATGCTACGTAATACTATTTTTTAAAGCATGTTCCCCAATTTGCTGTAATTCACAGTTTTAAATACTGCTGCAGACAGAGTTTTATGCATTTCACAATGTGTTAAGTAGTTACGGTCAAGACTTCCTTTCTGAGTTAAGAAATTATTCAAGTTTCTAACAAGATGGCTTTGAAGTTCTGTCTGAATATGGCTTGAGATATGACATTTGAGAATTGACCATAAAAACTGCAACAGATTTTTGTCCTCTTCTAAATTCTGATAATTTTTAAAAAGCTTCTTCTGAGATGAAAATAACCTATGATGTGTGAGACAAACAAAGCAATAAACGCATTCCGGCAGGGAAAGCACGCTAAACAGGAAATCTTACATTCAGTAACAAATGTTCTTCGTGTCATCCCTTATCAGTTTGCTCAGGGTCTTTCTGAGCTGAAGGGACACAAAGTCTTGTACAGGCAGTCTTTTCAGATATGGGGCCTCATAGCTCAAAATGTTTTGTTTCAGTACGTTCATGCTATTCTCCCAGGCTGAAGTCGGTATTAATCATCCTGCTCAAATCTCTGATCTCGTGGCTCAGATGTGTTCATCACCAAAGGTGAGGCAGTCCAGTGAAAGCTTCGTGACACAGGGTGCTGTTCTCTGGTGGTTAGATTCTCCCTTTTTGCAAGGCTGCCTGGTACCACAGGCCATGTGTAGGTGGATTACTACATTCAGGCTTTTCTACAAAGTGTATCTACGTGCACTCAAAATCTACTCATCCAACAGTACTAATATTTGTGCTAGCTCCGATATTGTAATTACTAACAACCTTGAAGTATTCAAGACTTAAACTCTGGCCTTGGTCCCCTATCTAGAAGATGATAGGGAATGTCCTCATCATTTCAGTAATGAGCATTTTTGCCACAAACTGTCTCTTGAGATTCATTTTCAGTAAACCGTAGCAAAGCAAGGTTCCTAACCTTAGCTCTACCCAGCAATGTAATACCAATGCTAATGAATAATAATTAGCCACATTTGTAAAGCTTAGCTACACGCTATTAAACACCTGTGGCCTTGCATCCATAGATGTTGTATCTTAGTGCTGGGTGATGAAATGCTAAATTAAATCCTCAGTTATGCTGGCAGACACTTACAGAGTTCAATGAGTTAACAGGGCTAAACACAAGCTTGCTGCCCAGCCTTTCTGAAAAGCCGCTTTTTCAATTTGATACCAGTGGTGATCAGCCCACTGGACTGAGGATACGGGAAGCAGCAGCAGCACGTGTGCACGTGTATTTCACTATAAACTGTGGGAGCTCATGCCCACAGAGCCGTGATCACTGCTGGGCCTTACCAGCTATGTAGTATGCTATGTAGGAAAGAGAAGTGATATGTCTGAGTACTGTATCTTCTACCGAGGCTATCTTAGGGTAGAAACTAGAAGGACTTAGCATCCTAACTAATAAACACAACTAGGCATGTAAGATGCATTTTTTCCAACTACTGTTAACAGCGGCTTCATTTTTTTCCTTCTTACTCTGCTTGGCCTGTACTTTTTGTAAAATTGGCAAGCCTTAGGACTTTTTGCTATCTCTGTTCATTGGATACCCCCCAAGACAGCCCTGACAGTCTTCAAGGGTTATGACACCCTTGTCCTCAGCATATTCACCTGAATTCCTTCCTGCTCCAACTGGTGTTCCCCAGTTTGGTGCCTCTGAATCAAGTTCTATTCACCAGTGAGCTCTTCCCTTTCCAGTGACAACTGGAGCTGGAAATAGGCTCTGCAGCCACCCCCTACCAATAACCTTAATCAGTGTTTTCCAATCTAAAGCCCACCCTTAGCTGTAGCTCTGCCAATGTTTATCACCTGTTTGTTCAAAACAAAATACAATGTTTGCAGGTTTCAAGTGAGGTTGACCTGCTCACATTAAACCTCAGGTGTTTGCTCTATTAGATACTTGTTCTGAGCATTAAGGTGTGAGTCAGCAATGACGATTGTTCTTCCAAAATTGCCTTTGATTTTTAATTCTGAAAATTATTCTCTGAATTTTTTTGGTAGGGTCTAGTTTGTTCAGTCTAGCAATGACATTGAATGTCATATGTACTAGTCTGTAGACAAAATCCTGGAATTTTCCACACCCAGAGCTAAACCTAAATCATTCCTCTCTTACTACCAAAACTCTATTTTTTCTTGCAAGATATATCTTTGATCCTTTTTTAGAAAAGTACTAAGTCCATCTGCCCTTTGGGCATGGGATAACTCCATTTACTGCTAATTGAAATATTACAGTAACTCAGACCTTATGCCTCTTTAATTTCTGCCTTGGGTTTGTAAAAATCTAACCCTGCATCCCATATCCAGGGGACATGCTGCACTGTAGCATTTCAGACCAGCAACTGCTTATTTTGGCTAGTTAGATGTAGCCTCCAGAGTGCACCTTTTTAAGCAGTCTTGAAACCCTTCACTGTTCACTCTGTTTTATGGTGGTAATCCTAACGTTGCTGTGTTCTACCCGATGCATTCCTTTGTTGGCTTTCCTTTGGACCTGCTACTTCCACTGAGCTGAATTTATTTCTGTTTCCTTAGCTTTATGTTAGTGTCTTAAACTTCTGTCTAACCTCAACCTCCCAAGCCACAACTTGTAGCTGTTGCCCCATTACATTCTCTGCCACTACTGAAAAGGGTTTGGCTTCATCATGCCTCCAGTTTCCTTTCAAATAGATGTAGGCTGATATTAGACCACCCCCCGAGTCTCCTCTTGCTAAGACTAAACAAGTCCAACTCCCTTACCTTCTCCTTGAAGGTCATGTGCCCTACCCCGCTAACTATCTTTGCAGCTCTTTGCTGAGCTTTGTAAGGTTCTTGACATCCTGGTAAGTCCCAAACTGGTCTTACCAGGGATGAGTAAAGGAGATAATAATTTCCCTGGATCTGCTGGGCATGTCTCTCCTGATATAACTCAATGTGCAATTTGCACTACCTGTAATGAGAGCAGACTATTGTCTCTTACTCATTCTGTCATCAACCACAAGCCCCAGATTCCCTTCATCAAGTCTCAGCCATTCAGTTCCCAACCTGTGCTGATGCATGAGGTTATTCCACCCCAGGCACAGAAATCTGCACTTCTCCCTGCTGAATTTCAGGAAGTTCTTATTGGTACAATTCTCATGTTTCTCAAAGTCCTTCTGGGTTAAAACTTTGTCACTTGGTATATCAATCACTTTCCCTCACTGAGCATCATCTTGAATTTGCCCCAGGATACACACCCCTGGTCTCATCATCCAAATCATTGATGAAGGCATTAAACAATACCAAACCACTGTGGCATTCCACTTGTTACTGGCCTTCAGCTGGGTATTAAACCATTGATTATTACACACTTTAACCCTGGCAGTACAGCCATTTTTCAAGCCACACTCATTGTCGTGGTTTAACCCCAGCCAGCAATGAAGCACCACGCAGCCACTCACTCATGTCCCCCACCCAGTGTAAAGTGGGGAGAGCATTGAAAAAAAAAGTAAAACTCATGGGTTGAGGTAAAGACAGTTTAATAAGACAGAAAGGAAGAAAATAATAATATTAATAGACAGTAACAATACTAATAAAAGGATTGGAATATACAAACAAGTGATGCACAATGCAATTGCTCACCACCTGCTGACCGATGCCCAGTTAGTTCCTGAGCAGCGGATCCCCCCAGGCCAACTCCCCCCAGTTTATATACTGGGCATGACATCACAGGGTATGGAATACCCCGTTGGCCAGTTTGGGTCAGCTGCCCTGGCTGTGTTCCCTCCCAACTTCTTGTGCCCCTCCAGCCTTCTTGCTGGCTGGGCATGAGAAGCTGAAAAATCCTTGACTTAGTCTAAACACTACTTAGCAACAACTGAAAACTTCAGTGTGTTATCAACATTCTTCTCATACTGAATCCAAGACATAACACTATACCAGCTACTAGGAAGAAAAATAACTCTATCCCAGCCGAAACCAGGACACTCATGCATCCCATACTTTCTAAACTTGAAAATAAGAATACTGTGGGTGATGGTCTGAAATATGTTACCAGAGACAACATATATTATATTCACCACTCTCTCTTCATTCACATAGCCAGTCTTTTCATCAGCAGCCCTTTTCCAATTGTCAGGAACCTCCACTAATTGACATGATGTTTTGAGGATGATAGACATCAACCTGGCAATCCCTTATCTCTGCTGGTTTCACTAGCTGGATGACTCCTACAGCAAAAACCCTCTCTCCTTCTTTTTGCCTTAGGCTGAGGAAAGCTTTCTCGGAGGTATGATTTGGATTGCAGTTGCTCCTTCTCTATTCTGTGGTATTTTGAGAACTCCTTCATTTTCTTTTCACTTTTTCTTTCTGATAAAAATACAATAGTTATGTTTTCTTTATGGGAGTGTCTGTATATTTGTTAAAAATCTTTCAGAGTTGCTCTTGAATTAACTGAAAGCTGTTTAACACTTCAAAAATTTCAGCTGCTGTGAGACATAAGCTACTGCCTTCCTTTTGGCACCCAATTTCAGGCAGATAGAAGCTGAAATGCTTCTGAAATTTCCCAGTGTTTGCCACCTACCCAGAGGCTGCCAGCGGAGGTGGTGCTTCACCTGCTGCAATTCTTCATTAGTGAGAAGTTTTTGAGGAGCACTCGGGGCTTGAGATGTTTGCAGGGGCTGTCCTTTGTTCAGTATCGAAGTCCTGTTGGATGCATGTGGTGATAAAACCTACAGAGGAGCCTGCTCAGTTCCTCTGGATATGTCTAAGCTAAAAGGGGACAGGGTGTGAGCTCGACACCCAAACTTTTGACTGCCCCCCCCCCCCCCCACTTAATTGCTATTTTGCTCCCTGGCTCTGGTCTGGCCTCTTCCCAGGAGCTGTCACCAGGCAGTACGGAGAAGTCCACGCTCCAGCCTACGCAGTCCCCCAGGGGTGTCCGTCCCATCAGGCTCTGCAACCTCCTGCACACTCATACAGCCCCACTCATACCCTGGGGTATGCAACACATCTCTTCAGCTTCATGCCATAAAAACATCGCTCTTGTGGGTTGCAACACCACCCTTAGATTATTTCAGAGCCTTTGAACTCAAAAACACATTAAAGAAATAATGATCATGTCTTAGGACCACAGGGACACCACTTGTAGCACAGAAGAGAGCCGGGGCCAAGTGCCATACAATGTGTGTGGGGTCAGTCTGCCGCAGAGGGCTGGTCCTGAGACATGAAGCCTGAGCTGGGCTACGCCACTTCGTGTCGGGGCCAGAGACTGGGCTTCGGCCGTTTTATATTTAGCAGTATGGACACAGCATCTGTTTGAGATGCAGTTCGTACAGGCCAAAACTTAACACAAAGTGGTACTTTTTGTGACTCATTTGATTTGCTAATCTGAAACAGATTTACCATGTCTTGTTTAATAGGGAACAGCTTTTAAAGCTATTAAATGAATGAACTGCTGATTTAGAGCTGGCTGTTTGATTCTGAGCAACTGTTTTGAAATGGCTGGCAAAAAGAACGTGTCCAGTTTTGCTGCAAGAGTTCCAATCAGCTTACCTATTGCTCTCTTCTCCTGTCCCTACTCTCTCCATTACTTTGTCTTAAGGCTACACACCCGGTCTTTATCAAACGATGCCTAAAGCAACCCCTTAACCGGACTGCAATCAAAACCTGTTGTTTGTGTCCTATCTCCTCTGTGACACCCTCTTCTTTAAAACTTCTGTTAGAAGTGAGACAACCTCCATCTACTCTGCCTGAACACAAGACAGGGGAGAAACCTGAGGTATTTGTTTCATAGGTGTTTGTATTTTATGCCCAGGAACCCAAGACCATGAGCGTGGCCCCAGGCGGTCCCACGCCTGTTGGTGTGGTCAGCTCTGAGTACACGGTGCCAACCAGCAAAATTATTTTGTGCTTCTTTGACTGTGGGTTCAAAGCTGTAAGAGCAGCATTTATAACCAAAAGCTTTAGAAAACAGCTGTAGCTATCAACTGATCGCAAGTGATACATGTCATTTAGGGTCTTGCAGAACCAGACTTTCTTTTAGTTAATTGCTTGGCTGTATTATTGCTATGTAAATGTGTGCTCAGGGCAAAAGGACATATACTGCATTTTCAAGCAGAGGGCACATGACATTACTACATTAGGAAGATTAGACAACGATCAGGCCTTTTACCAGCTCTTCCTTATCAGACATTAGTGAGGACAGAGTTCTGACTTGTACTTGCTTAGTTGCTCCTCAAACTGACAGGCACTCACCAGCCTGTTTTGCTTGAATTCAGTCTATCTCAGCCTTGGTGGTTTCAAAAGTTCAGCTGAGATGTGAGTTGGCTGTTCCTTCAGAGAGGCTGTGAAAAAGGGAATGGGGAGGATTCTGGTACACACACGTGTACTTGTGCCTATGTATTTGTGTGTATAGCAACATCTCAGCCAGACTGAGTGGGAGGAAGAGGTGAGGCAGACGGAAGTGCTTTCCAGGTTTCTAGCTAGTAGAGGAACTTTGAAAATATAATAACTAAAGATGGGGGCTAAAGGGAGAGAGTGGAGCACTTGTACTTCACTTTTGGAGCAGTTTTGCTCAGCCAAATAATGACCACAGAGAATCAAAAAGACGTCAGATTGCATTTGGTGCCTTCTGCCCTGGTCAGTACAGGAGTTGCAAACATGTCGGATGATGTGACCCGCACCAAAATGTTTGGAATCGGGAGATTTTCTGGTGGCTTCCAAGTGCTGTGATCTCTTGCTTCAAATGGCCTAATTTATCAGAGCACACACTCATACCCAGCACCTCCCTGGTCACATCTTTCTGTTAAAGAATAAGTTGCTGCAAATTCTGTTTTACATAAATGAGTTAAAGTCTCCCTCAGGTTGCTTCTGCAGCCCCCAAATGAGTTCTGTTTGCACATCCCTAACTCTGTGCCTCTAGGGTGGATGTGAGCAGCGTTTTCCTTGTAATGCTTAAGAAGATAGAGTCCCCATTTTCTAGTACGTGCAAGCAGCTTTTATGAAAAGAAATTTACAACTTAAAAGTACTTCTTTAAACTTGCCATTGAATTTGCAGCTGAGGACAGCAATTGCAACTGATGGTAAGATTCTCCCCATTTGGTGAATAGAGATGGAGTGTCTTGGCACCCCAAGCTGTTGGCCAGGCAGATTGAGGGAGGATTGCAGATGCAAGAAGTTGTAGATGACCAACTGTGGGCATCAGTTGGGCTCTGTTAAATTCTCTACTCATCCAATGCTTCAGAAATTGAATTAGTGACCTGTGTACCTTGTCTTCTTGCAGGTCATTTTGGAAAGAAAAGCTCAAGAAGAAGAAATGTCAAAAGGTAGTTGTTAATGCTGAAGGCAGTTCTTTCTGGCTGGTTTCCTTTAGCCAGAGCAAACCCTTTCTGACAAACGGGAAGTTTCTTGTTGGAAATGGGATGGAGAAGGCCACTTACCTCTGAGAGAGTTGAGCCCCTCATTTACAGCTTTTCAGTGTTTCATTCTGCCTGCCTCTGGCTGCTGTGTAGGGCTACAGCACTGGTTTTAGTTCACAGTTAAAACAGGTCTCTCTACTTCCTTGCTTGCTCATAGTTAACCACAAAAAGAATCAACATGAGTAAAAAAGGAATATCTCATGCCAGCTCAGTAAAGCTACATCTATAAGGGAACTTGCTGTGTTTTTCTGTATGTTTAGTGTAGATCCCTGAAGAAACAACCTCTATACAGTTGTACATACAGATGTGTACATGTGTGTTTAACAAGTGGACAGGCCTGAAGAGTGCAATATTCCTCCAGCAGGACTAAATAAACTCATGCAAGGGGCTATCAGGCACCCATAAAACCAATCCTTTGATCTCCCAGCAGCCCCAAATAGCTTTCTGTTTAGACCATTGGGCAAACAAGAGGGCAAGTGAGTAGCTGGTCACCATGCATGTCCTGCTGGGGCCATCAGCAAGTGCAGGGATCTTCATGGGCCATGGTGCATGGCGCTGTGCTGCTGCTTCTGCCCAGTGGCAATCAGATGACAAAGAAACAAAACACGAAGAACCCATCCGAGTAGAAAAATTGAGTCTGCATCAGGACAGATAATCAGCAGCAGTGCATTACACTTTGTGGTGAATGTGCAAGCTGAATTCCAAGCGCAGACACCACTGAGACCTTTAAAAGCCCTGTTGGGCTGCCACCAAATCAGGAAGCACTTTTCTTTACCGCTTGATGTATGTAAAACTACTGTCATCCTGGGAAAAGGAGTTGCCCTAGATCCTAACTGAAACCCCAGCTGGGATTTCTTCCCTTTTGGTTTATCTTGTGCAGGTTTCAGAGTCCCTGCTGGCTTAATCTTTGCACAAAAGATAGTTTTGAAAATGGAGGCTCTCTTCATGAGTTCTTGGTGGGAGAGACAGGTTTTAATCTAGATATTGCAATTTGAGCCTTTTCTGTTTGGAGGAGGAGTGGAAGTATGCAGCAAGTCCCAATTCCCTTTCCAAGTGTAGTGGGGATATGAAACTAACTCCCCGCCTTCGCAATGACATCTGTGAGCTGCAGAACCAAATTCTTCCTTTTTCCTATCTGGCTTGATGAGTTTTCGTTGTTTTTACAAAATGCATTAGCTCCAACAGGAGGAATTGCAAGTAAAATATTGCGCGATGGGTATATAACCACCCAGTAGACTGTGATTAAGACTTTTTCCTGGTAAGCAGAAGAGCTGTGCTCAAATGCAACTGAATGATATCTGAAACCAAGTCCCTCAGATGCCTGCATTATCTGTGGGTTACAGACTGTGAGGCAGTACTAGAGAAAGCGTTCACTGACCATAGGTATTCCTCTCTTGGAGAGAACTCGCAGTTGAAAACCTTATGTGGAAATAAACATAAAATCTATTTTAGACCTTGTCTCTCTTGGCTTTTTCTCTTGGCTAGCTTTAATATTTACCACTCATCATGCTAACTTCTCAGAAACCCAATTCTTAGGCACTTAGATGTCTGCATGCATTGGACCGAAAGCCTGAGTGACGAATGCGGGGCCGGGCAGCCCCGTCACTTGGCAGCTGAGTCCTGCTGTGAATTTAGCTCGCAGATTCCACCCCAATTAAGAGAACTTCCTACAGATATGTTCCTCTTGGTAAAATGCTCCACCAAAAACCTCCGGAAGGGACATACCTATTCAAAACAAAACTAAGCAACCCCGCCACCCCTCCATTCATCAAATGAACTTACAGATAAACCCTGGTCTTCTAAAATGTATTAAAAAAATCTACTTCCTTTTCAAATGGCAGGAAGTTCATATTGCAAGACCAGCTAAATGACTCACCCCACATCTATGCTTCTGCTGAAGCAGATAAACCTGCCAAAAGCAGTTTCCAAACTGGAAATAAGTAATTCTGTGGGGACATGAATAATATCAAGCAAATCTCTGACAAGGGCATGTGAATCTGCAGTCTGTGGTGTTATTTATTTATATTTTTTATTGAGGTCAGCGCCCTTGGTTCAAAGCTGCATTGGATAATTGTTGGAAGGACAACCGATCCGCATGGCTACATCAGCATCATCAAGGGATCCAAAGGCAACAACAAAAGGCTGTAGTAGAATAAAATTCCCAGTGGATGGGGTGTGATATTTGATGGGTCACACAGGGAATTCTTTTGACATGAACCAGCAAACATCAAGTATATTTTTCATAAAACATGTAGCTTAATCCAAAATTATCCCTGCTGTATTGCTAGCAAGAATAAGGGAACACCCAGTTACTTTTGCAGTGACTAATAATGTTACCACTGCTTAACTGTAAACAGTGTGCAGAGATCTTTCTAAAGAAATGCATAAAATTTTTTTGCAAAAGATAATGCTGTGCTCATACTTTATTCAACTCTTTTTCCTTCTTTGCTGCTGCAGCACAACCACTGAAATTTCCTCTGTTAATGCTGGCATGGCAAGAAATATAATGTCAAAGGAAAGAATAGTCTCATAATTAAAATCTGTTTCCATAGCATTGAAATAGATGGAATTGCTACCCTTCAGTGGACTTTGGATCAGGTCTCTAGTCCGGTGGTTCTTCATTTGCACCATGCTCTTTCCCCTGGAGCCTTGTAAGCATTGATTAGTTAATGGCTTTAAAGTGCTATTTAAATGCTGAAATATGTTACTGCCAGGTATTGGAACACATAGACAGGTTTCTGCTCAGCACATATGATTAGTCTTTCTGTAGCATGGAAGTATGCCATTTCCCTTCTTTGTGCAGATGTGTCTTTGTGTGTGCGTATACCTACAATAATCCAGTTTAGTAAAACAAAATAAAACAGTAAATCAAGGACTTGTTTACTTTACTCTTAAAAATGTTGGAGACCTCTGCTGTGATCTCAAGTGAAAGCCATAGATAGCACTGGAGAGAGGTCATGCTTTCAGGTTAGTTTGAACAGCCCATTTGCTGGCACAGGAATGGACATCTGTGGCTGGGCAGCCACCCCCTATAGAGATGCTCTTCTGAAAAGGACAAGTGCATGCCAGCGGCATAAACCTGGTTTATTAAATAAAATAATATTTGCAGTAGAAATACTCATTAGTTTTTCAGTAGGCCTATGTGGGTGGCAGCTTGTCTCATCTCCCTAGCACAGTGGTTCCTAAAGTACACAGGTCTGTACATGTGCAGGTACACGAGCCACTCAGCTGCTACGGGAATGCGGCGCGAGCAGTCGTGCAGCCCAGCACAGGATGAGAACTCGCTGAGGCAGTGGCTGTTACATTGTCAGCAGTGCCACTCTGGCAAATTCAGCCTTGAAATTCCTGTTTTCCTTACCTGTCTTCTAAGTAGACTTTTTAAGAAGAAGAAGGGAATGATGTTCCCCAAGCTTTCAGCTGCGCGCCTTGCTGGCACACAGCAGGATTTGGCTCTCTGAGTACAAACTTTAGCAATGACATCTTCACATAGTAAAAATACTTCCTAACTTGGATTTTTGGAATGACTTAATTTTCTTTTGCAATCCACCAATCATCCTCAAAAGACACTGTAAATCACCATGTTATTCTCAGTCATAACTAGCAAAATAGTTGGGAAGAGTGCTTGAGCTAGTGAAGGCTGCATTTGGATGCACACATTCCCAGGCTTTCCTACTCACTTGGACTAGCAGCTACTGACTCCCAGGGGCTTCTACCTGCCTGTCTCCAACATTTTTGAGCCTCCAACACTACATGTGATTCAAATAGCAAACAAACTGCAGAAGTCAAAGCAAAAGAAAACACTTCATTCCAGTTCTCCAGTTCATTCCAGACTCAGTACTTGTTTTTACTGCAAAAGTCTGCATTTAGTGCACAGGGAACAGTTCATTCCATTTGAATCTCTGGAGCTTTCAGCCCCTTCCCCAAAAAGCAGCCAAGCACAGCAGACTAAAAAACTGCTTGAGGATGGGCCAAACCACACAGTTCAGACACTGACCCAGATCTGTTTTCTGAAGGACTGAATGTTTCTGAGCTAGGATTTTGTTTCATGATCAGATGAAGGAAGGATTAATCCCTTGGAAAATTAGTCAAGCCCATCTTCTTTTTCTAGCATTTGCACTTGTTCCATAACTTTAGGAGCCACTGATCTAGACAGATCTTCCATAACAAACAGAGCAAGCTGCTGATTTGATGACATAATTTTGAAGATGTGACTTCAAAATAGGCTCAGTTGCAAATTAAATTATTTGTGATGGTTTCATTGGTTTCCTGGCCTCACAGTTTAAAATGAGTATGAAAAAGGTTAGACCTTTTATCATGAAAAAAACAAAGCAAGCACACACACAGCAGCACTGTGTCTTAGAATGATAAATGGTTCTATTTTGTTGTTTTAGAAATACTCTTCATCCTTGCAGACATTAATTAATTAAAGGTAAGAAAACATGATAAGAAATTTCCTTTATTCTAGACTTAGTAATATTTCAGAGTTATTGCTGGACAACATGGTCTCCCGCCATTTCATGGTGAAAAAGGAACCAGGCTTGCATGGTTCTTTTTCTGAAGGCAGCACTTCTGACTCCAGTACAGAAGCTGGCTTAGGAGGAGAGAAGATAATATGCATTTGAACAACAGCAAGCTTTTATAGACTGGACTTAATAAGTTTATTGTATAGCTGAGAAAACAGAGGCAGAGAGTTTAACAGAGTTTCAGAGTTTCAGGAATTCCTGATTTCCTCTTCAGGCCACTACATGAGGGAGAATGATAACATGCTGTGGATTTCATCAGTTTAGGTCACAGTAACCCGCCATAAAAGTGAGGTTGTTAAGTGAAATCACACACATGGAGTAACTGCGCTTTATAGAAAAGCCACAGAAAAAGCAGCTCAGGCTGTCACAGTTTAACCCGCCCCTTAGCGGGTGGCTACACGCAGAACTGTGTATATAGAGACACTCTCTACTCAGCAGGCTAGGGCCTCTTTTTGGAATAAACGATTAGCTGCGCTTCTTGCCAAAGAGCTGTTTGCTGGGAAAATCACGTAGCACTTGCAACACCCGCTGCACCCTCTGAACTTCATCAGAAATGTGTGAAGGCATTATTTTCTTTCTACTGCAATTAGAGTTCCTTCCTAGTGGTCATGTTAATGTATGAGCGTAAGGTTTTGCAATTCAGGATCTGGTAAACAGACTTTTTATATAGTAGTACATATGTCCACACAATTTTGACCACCTGTGCCAGGACCCTGCTGTTGCAATCCTTTCCTCAGCCTTTCCCAAGACTGCTACTCTTTCGGTCCTTGGGCAAACCTTGGACACAGTCGCCTCTCCTCACCAAATTGTATGAAACTCCTTCCCGGCACGGTAGCGCTTCGGGAAGCAGGGCGGCAGGTCTGCGCCGTTCACTGCTCCCAAAGCTTGCCCAGGCAGCGGATGTCAGAGGTGAGCCTCCCCCCGGCTGGGCTGCGCGACCTGGAGGATGGGGGCACCTGGGCTTGCGGGTGCGCGCCGGAGTTCCCCGCTGATATTTAGGGACCCTGTGCAGACCGGGCACACGGCGCGTTAGCCGCCGCAAACTTCTGCGAGCGACGGGGGGAGCCCTCGGGTGCGGGCGCGGGGACGGGCGGGCGGAGCCCCGGAACGGGTGGCGATCCGCCCCGTGCTCCCGTCGGGGAGGCGGTGGCGGCGGCAGCGGCGGGCAGCGCCGCCCGGCGGGCGGGGCCCGGGCTATAAATCCGCCCCGCAGCGGCAGGCGGGCGGCTGTCGGAGCGCGGCGGCGGCGGCGCAAGGAGAGCGGTAGCGTAGCAGGTAAGGGAAGGTCCCTCTACCTGCCCATCTATCCACCCCCGCGGACCTCGCAGCCCCTGCGAGAGCGCATCCTTGCATCACCCCACTCTTTTTTTTCTTTCTTACCAATAAATCCCTTTTCCCCCCGCCTTCCAAGCAGGGCTTTGCTGGCCGCCGGCGGAGGAGCGGGTGGCTCTGAGCGGGGTGGTGGCTGTGGGCTGGCAGGAGGGAGCAGCAGACGGGGTGCCCGGAGCCGTACCCCGGCTCCTCTGGGCAGCGGGGCCAGCTGCGGGATGCTGCTGCCACGGTCCAGTCTCCCTGGCAGGAGTGGGCTGGGCTGGGCTGGAAAACATGTGTGAAGCGAAGGCACATACTTTTCCTGCGGAAGTTGACTACTGGCGCTTGTTGCTTGTCTCCCTGCTCTCACAGCTCCGCGTTGGATCTGGAGCAGAGAACAGGCTTGACTGGTGTCCAGCCTTTATCAGTCAGGTGTTGCAGCGGGGTTGTTGTCTACGTAGGTGATGATAGGTGCAGTTTGCCCCCCGTGTTTCCAGGCTTCAGGTTCAGGGTACTTCTAGTAGTGTTTGCAGTGGAGGCACAGCCGCGTCCTGGGTCTGATGAAATAAGATATTTCACTTCTGCTAGGGAGGATGTTTTGGTTAAACGCTTTCCATTGTGTTATGGTTTTCCTATGAAACACTTGCAAAGTGGCATTGCTTGCTGTTTGACCCACTGTTTTATAAAGAGCACAGGGCCTGATTTTGCACCCCGTTCCCAGAACAGGACTTCCTTTAGGCTTCAGATAGAAGTATTTACCAACTATGTTGTTTGGACAGTTTTCTTCTCAGTTGTCTGTTTAAATAGGAACTGTATTTTGAACCTAGAAAATGCAGTTGTAGTGGCATGGAAGAGGTCAAAGACAACCTGAAGCTTTCTGTCCAGCCTCTCTGCAAGGTGTTGCACTGTTTTGACTTCTTCTGGCTTTTTGTCAACTTTTTTTTGTGTCCAAGTGTGTGAAAGATACACAGCTGCTGAAAAACTCACGATTCAGGGCAAGCAATGGGAATAGCCTGTAAACGGGAGCTATCAAATCCTTTAGGTAAACATGTGAGAAGCCTGCCTTGCTGTTTTTAGTCTTGGCCATTACAGGCATAACTTAAATCAAAACTTCAGCCAGTGGCATTAAGGTGGTGCACTTTGAACTTGGCTCTGGGAACGTGGTGGTTTTTTTTTTTTAATTTTGTGCTCTTTTAACCAGAGTCTAACTTAGTTTGACATAGAATGACTGTGTTTTTATCACAAATACTTGAGTAAACAGCAAGCAGCTAATGCAGTATGATGTCCTGTGCATAGCAAGAATTTAATGACTGTCGATGAAATGGTAGAGTTCGGGAGTAGGTGCAGCAAAAATAAAGTGTTCTTTAAAGGTTTGTACAGTTCCCTGAGTATTAATAAGCTCTGTGCCCTTCAAGAAGAATAATGCATGGATGTGTTCAGGAGGAAGTGGTGTGTGTTTTGATGTGGATTTTGATGTGGAAAATAGAGATGTAGTGAAAATGGGTTTTAATGTAGCAATGAGAGACTACTTAGGGTGTGTATGGTTCCTGTACCTAATATTTTTCAGTATGAACTGAACAGATGCCATGGCATAACCATTTGGTGAACTGGAGACCACAACTTCTGAGTCTGAGTTCCTTGCACTGCAGTTCAGCAGATACCTGAGTGGGCTGGATTTCAGCTTTGAAAACTTTGAACCAAAATTTCTACAATCAGTGAACTAAGAGATGAACTCATCCCCTTGAGAATGGGCACTCTGCAAAGTGGCTGGCTTTGAACCAGGCTGGGCGAGAGGGCTCTAGAAAGTCTTGACAGACTGGGGTTTTAATTTGTTTCCCTTAAGAAGAAGGGATTGTGTACTGATATCGTACATTCATTGGCCACTCTACCCAAGGTGACAGCAGGGTAGAGATGTCAAAGTGTCAGGTGTCCACAGAATTTGGCAATAGCCAAGGAGGTGGCACCCACTGCAGAGGGAGCACTGCCACATGTGCCTGCCTCTGTTTGGGAACAAGCATCCGCACCACCAAAACCCAGACTCTTAAGTTTTTCTGTTTCTGCCCTGCACAATGGCTTTTTTGTTCTTGCCAAAATAAAAAGGAATGCTAAAACAGTGACAGATCATCTGGGTAGACTGTATGAATGCTCGGTAAAAATAGCAGGATTCCCCAATATTCTTTACTCCGGTGGGAGATACTTTGCTCTTTGAATATTCCTTTTTACACTGACAGTTACATGGGGACATTACAGTGCATCTTGGGAAACACTTTGGCATGGGAGCCTGGTCCTTAAAAATAGTTATAAGGCAGTTGAGTAATTTGCTCTTGTAGTTCAGGTGGGATTAGCAGTGAACTATTGTGAGAAAAATTCTTTGATTCAGATTTTTAAACCTAAGTGATTAATTTGTTTGACTGAAGTGCAACATACGTCTTCTCATGACCAGCTTAAGAGATTCTGGCAAACTTCTAACTTCCCATTGAAAATACTGTTTTTTCGCTTAACCTCATTAGAGCCTGAGAATCTGTTGCACAAAACGTGGAGCATACATGTAATGAGACATTTCCTGCTTTTATTGTCTCAAAATAGACAAAGAGTGAAAGAAAAGATACAGAAGGGGTGAAAATGGCTTGAAGCTCTTCAGAATGAAGACAACTAGAAACTGTGAAACTCTCAAAAATAATACAAATTCTAATTGTGGTAGATCAGCAATGTTTACATCATGTGTACAGCTGGAAGCTTAAGGCAGCAAAAGCCCATTTGCTGTCAGGGGAGAGTACAGCCTGGGAAACCAGTTCAGTCCCAGCAGTACGCAGCAAGAGTGAGTTTCTCTAGTTGCTCTGGTTTGACCACTTGAAAGGAAAACCTTCCAAAAACCAGGAGATGCAACTGCTTGATATTAATAGGGATGAAATGCTGGTTCTTGAGATGATGTATGACTTCCTGATGACAGTTTGTTTATATCTAACTTTCATGTTGCATCACAGCACCTAGAAATCTCAGGCAGAAGTACAGAAGAGCCCACTTTGTCCTGTCGCTGTTTTGCTAAATAAATGGTATTGTATGTAGACTGCCCTTCAGCTTTTAGGTGTAAATTTGTAAGTTTGTAATGCGTGATGGTGCTGCCCCTGCAGCCTTTTCTGTGAAGAATGGAGTGGATCTCCAGCTGTCAGCAGGTCAAGGAAGCAACAGTTACCCCTCTGCCACCTGTCAAAAGCTCTGTGCCAAAAGTTGCAAGTGAATTACTTGCTAGTACTGGAAAGTCAGGGGAAATATTCTGAAAGTGTTTAAAAGGTTGAGAGTAAGGCAATCCCATTTTCAGGTTTGGTGGTGTGTGTTGCTACGGATTACTAAAATCTAGGTTAGGCCTCTTGGAAATCAATGGCTATGAATATAATGGCTATTGAACTTGGTGTTCCGCTCAAATGATGGTGTGGTTTTTTCCTATCTGTGCCACTTCCAGAGCCCTGGGTGACTTCAGCGGGGCCAGTCAGCGGGAGGTAATCCCTATTGTTAGTTCCCTTTGGCTGTGCAGTTGGAGCAACAGCAAGGAACCATTCAGAGCTTCTCCTGAATACGTGATCATGTATCATTAAAGTGTTATTATGACATAATTAAACTCGGTACTCAGCGTCCATGAGAATCAGTACCATTATTCGCCATTTAATCCAGCACAGCAAGTGTGGAGTAAAGAAAAAAAAAAGTAAAGCCTGCAGTTATCCAAGTTTCAGACTTGAATGTGCAAGGTCCTATGTTGGATGATGAGGGAGATTAGTTTAGTTTTACTTTTAGCTAAGGGCTGCTGCAGGATCAGGCCTGTTTGGTTTCCCAACTGGCATGAGAGTGTTGTCTTTGGATAATGCCCAGCGGTTTGTTGTTAAATGGGGTGTTCTCCATGCAGAGGTGCTCTGCAGCGTGCTTGCTGATGCACAGCTGGACTGCCTGGGCTGATGAAATTTTCCACAGCTGTATCTGTTTGTACAAAGCAGGATGTATGTCAATCTTACTGCTCTTATTTTGTGTGGGTGATCACGTTTCCTATGTTTCTTTTGGGTTTTGTGCTACTTCCTTTCAGTTAATTGTCACAATTTTAATAGATCTTTTTCATCTGTCAGTCAGGTTTTTTCTCTTGGTAGCTGGAAGTTGGTCAATGCAGATCTTCCTTTTCAAGTCCTGTTTTTAAAACTGGATATTCACTACTTTTCCAAGCCTTTAACTGGCTGCTTCCTGTCTGAACTAAGTATAGCTTCAAAAGTATAGCTCTTTTAGCTTATTCTCTACCATGGACGTGTAAGGCCAGTCTGCTAGTACTGTATGGATGATGTAAAAATTAATGGAAAGAGCAAACCTTAGGACCTAGTGCAGCATGAAAACCTAACTGACTGTAAACCAAATCTTTCCGTGTCCTTCCAACTGTTCCTTGGGGGTTGTTTTTGTGTGTGTGTGGCTTTTTCTGTCCTTGCCATTTCACCACTATTACAACTTGCCTTCTTTAAGAAATTCTGATTTATTTTTTTTTTAAGAAGCAAAAACTAAATGGTAAGGATCTTAATCTGTAATGTCCCTGATTAAGACTCTGTAGGTGGAGGCACTGGTGTTCAAAGCAAAAAAGTGGTAATATGTTTTATATCTATGCGTATCTTTAGTGGTAGGCATAAGGTATAATGGAAAAGTAATCAGGAAAGTAGAAGGCAACTTTTAAAGGAACCTTTATTTGTGAACACGGTAGGCAGACATCCAGGTGGGAAGTGCACTATTAGAGGAAGGAAGGATTGCTCTTGCTGTGGGTTTTTGGGTTGCTTCCTTTAGGAAGCTCATATGTACCTTGTCAAACTAATGATGTCATTTTCCTATTGCTATAGTTCTAGAGTGCTCTAAACATATTTTGTATGTATTGTATGTAGTATATCCCTGCTAAATTTTAAGATGCATTTGTATCCTTGGACAAAGTTGCAGCACACTGGGTTATGTGACTAGTCTATGAAGTAGAAGTAGATGCACTGCAGAGTTTTATGATGGCCCTTTCTATTATGGCAAATTAAAAATACTATTCTTTTTCCTAGATGATTCAATTTAAGAGCATCACATATTTTTTTCCCATGTGAAACATGAATTGTATGAAGTTGTGTATAAAATCCCAACCTTACATAAAAACTTGGGCATGTGTAACTCCAACTCCTCTTGTAAACAAAGTCTGGAAAGTGACAACTAAGTTCTCTGCCTGAGGTATAGATGCTAACCTGGAGCATGGATGGGTAAAGTTTTGAAAAAAGTCAGCTGAGGATGAAGAATTGCGTTTTGCCCACTTTGAAGGATTTTGAAAGGCCTTATTTTGAGAAGCAAGGAGTATTTTGGCACTGAATGGTGCTGACTTACTCCCTCACCAGTCCCATCTGTTGCAATACAGGCAGGAGTGCGCTCAGCCCTTAAGAATATTGTATTGTTCTCTCTAGGTGCTGAGGCTCGAAGGCAGTGGAAGACTGTTACCCAAATCTAGTCCTGAGTAGTTAAGCATGTGCAAATGCTTAAATTTGGGAAATTTTATAATGGGACTTTCTTGGGAAGAATGAAAGATGTGTCCTTAACACAGTGGCCATTTGTGCAAAGTTTGAGTCCAGATTAAGATCTAGAATGCTAAAGTTCATCTTAGAAAAGGGGACTGGGAGCTCACAGGAACAAAATAATATCCATAAATTATATTTTTCTCCTCAAAACCAAACAAAAACCCTCAGACACTTATCATGGAAAACTTCAGCCCAGGCATTTTGGCAGGGGTTATAAAAAGAACTTGTAACAGCGATGAGCAAGCAGTTTTAATAGGTGGTAGAAGCGTGAACCCATATAATATGACCTAATGAATACATTTAAATTAAGATACATCATCATCCTTACCTGTGATGTTTTGTAACTTAACCACTCATCTTTGCAACATCAATGTGAAAATGCAAAACATACGAAAAGAAACCACTATATACTTGCAAGGGTGCAACCTAGAGAGCCAGACAACATTCCTCATCTCTGAGTATACTATGGGCCTGTCCCTTCTGGAATAATCTCAGTATGTTTTCGCCTCTAACTTGCACAGAACCACCCACTTTTTGAAGCAGTTGCAGCTGGGCAGAAGCTATGAACTATTAAAGCATGGCAGATTGAGAATAGGAGGGGGTGGGGAGCATGGCCTGACCGCTGGTGAGCTGCAGGAACAATAGCTCGTTTCTTGTCTGTTTAGACTGCAATCTTTGTGGCAGAAGCCGTCTCTTCCATGTTATGAAATGCCTAATGCATCTTTGCAGTATTCGTTATTTAATCTGCCCCCAAAGCCCAGCCTAGCACCCAGGTGCGAGGCAGGTGTCGGGTTCTGTACCAATGCATCGCCTTTAATCTTTGCGTAAGACCTTTATGTTTGCAGTCAGTTGAAGGAGGAGTGGGACGGATGCAGAGAAGGATGCTGGGAGGATGCTAGGAGGGTGCTGGGGCAGTGGAAGGAGACAGGCTGGCTTGGTGGGGTAAGAAAACAAAGCCTGGGAAGGCAGCTGATTGCTCTTCACTCTTTCCACCCTGCAGTGCTGCCACCCGCAGCCTGGAGTCATTTAAAGCTAAAGGACAATATTGGCACCAGTACAAATGGCATAATGTGTTTCCAAATAAACTTAGGCTGCCACTCAGATGTAGGATTTCTTACAAAAACCCCGGGTTCCCCTACCTCCACCCTGCGCTGTCATGCTCTGCAAGGACTGTTTGCAGCCGCGTCAGCAGTGAGCGGTGGCTGCTTGAGGAGGGAAGTTGGGATGACGGCACTCTTCATAGCCGGAGAGTCCTGGGAGTTACTAGTATTTTTAGTCTCTTTGAAGAAACTTCACATTATTGGAGATAACTCTGTGAGAAGTGGTTATGACCGAAAGCAGTTTCAGGTGCCAGATGCTAAAGAAACCTGAATTTCTGAGAACTTCATTAGGGTTTATAATCCGTCCCTCATGGAGTTGTGATATTATAGTGTAGGTAGTATTGGGGATTGCTACAGCAGGAAAAAAGCCCCAAGACATTGCAAGCTCTCCATTTCCCTGCCAGCTAGGAATAGCATAGCTGCTCATTATATTGGAGGGGACACAATTGGAGTGTCCAGCATAGGGGAGATGGGGACACCAGACATGTCCTTTGGCTAGCACACCAACCCTTCCCACAGCCAGTTTCTAGTCCTGTGAAGCTTGGGAGGACCCCGAGCTTTCCAGGGAACATTCTTCATCGCATCCCACAGCAAGAGGCTTGTGCAAGCCGCATTGCAACAGTTTTCTTGCTCAACATCTGCGGAGTAGACAGAAGGGTTGCTTCCAGCTCACTTTGTTTTGATGCTACTATCAATGCGCAGCTGCCAGAGCGTGTCATGCGTGTGAAGAGTAACCAGCCCCTGGTCTGAGGAATTGGCGGTTTAAAGGCAGTGTCCGATCCCAAAGCGATTGCAGCTGAACAGCTCTGCGCCCATAGAGGCACCGGCGCCAGTTGCGTAAGTGGAAAAAACAGCCAGAACGACGGGACTGGAGAAGAGCCTGGAGATCTTGCCTACGTCACTGCAGGGGTACGCTGAAGCCGCAGGCAGGCGTAGCTGCGGGAGAGGCTGCGGACCCGCACCTGCGTGTTGTTCGTGGGAGCCCGGTGGAATCGGCTGCTGGCTCTGTCCTTGCAGTCGTCTCCGTGTGGCTTCACCCGGCTGTTCCTTGGCACAGGGCTCAAGTTCTTGGCTAAAACGTTTCAGTTTCCTAATCAGATTGATTAGCACATAGCATAAGTCTAAACTTAAAAATGGCTAAAACTTCTTGTTTTTTGAAAATCACTGTTATGCTATGTTATGCTTCTAAAAACCCACTTTTTTTTTTTTTTCCTTGATGCCGGCTCTTATTTTCAACTAGAGCCTTCACTAAAACATGCTAGTGGAGTAGCTCACAAAGGGGGTTGAAAAGAAATAAAAGCAAATTGCTTAGAAACAAAAAAATAATGAAATTGAGTATCGGCAGTGTGCTGTGCTTGAAGATGGCTGGGTGATGGCAATTCACAGGACATCTGTGAACCAGAGGCCACGAGACAGCGTAGTTGTTTCAGTTCCCTGATATTTAATTTAATGCTTTGGTTCCTGACCTCTTCTGATTTGAAACTTTAGGTTATTTAAGGGCCACACTTCCAAGCTTCCTGTGTGTCGGGTTATTAACTTTTAGTTGCAAACTGAGATAATCATGTATAACCAGAGGCTAAGGAAACCCAGAGAGTCCCAAGTAGTTGAGTGTGTTCAACTTTTGGCACTTGCTGCTCAAACTGTTTAGTCAGATGCTACTTAACTGTCAAAAGTCATCTGCTGTTTTTTTTTTTTTTTTAAGAGGAGGAACTGCTAAAAAACCTCTTCTGTGATTTATTGTGTGGAACTATGTCGGAGAAAATCAGTAACTTGGTACACAAAGGACCTCGTGATACCAGTGCCTGTAACAAAGAGTAGCTTAAACAGGGCATAGTGTGGGCAGATGCTTATGCATGAACTGTTTTGGATGCTTGCAAAATGTGTAATTTTCAAATGAATCATGAACAGGAAGATTAGATTTGTCAAGTTTATTATAAAATATCTGAAATGTAAACTGCACTTAATGAAAGCGTGCATTGTGGACCCTAACCATACATGGGTGCTATCAACTGATGTCCACTTCTCTCTGTTTAGTGGAGACAAGTTTTTTCAGGCTGCTCTCCAGTTTACAGTAACCATTTTTTGTTCTAGGCCTGGTCAGACTAGTTTACAGCATTTACTGTGAATGACTGGAAGAGATCTAATTGACTGTGTGTAAGGCTCAAATGCAGTTTGAGCATCACAGTAACTTTCCTTGCTTAATTGTCAGCCCCCTGAGCTGCCTGGTTATTTTTCTGACCGGGAACTGAATGGGGGTCTTTGCTAATCAACTGCTGCGAGCTCTGGAGACATCTTAGCTCTCTCCACTCTTGCCTCATCCCTACTTCTTTAATAGTGCTTTGAGCTGCTGCAGATGCACAAAGCCTCAGATTGCCACCCCTGTCCTTCCTAACTTCTTTGGTGCCTGAGCTCTGAAGACACTTGTGCCTTTCAAGGGATAAAGCACAGAGTGATGCGACTGGCTTGGAAACACCTCCCACGTGTGGCCCTGGAGCCCAAGTCTCGCGTGGTCCCTCTGTCTCTCTCCAGAGAGGGCAACACCAGTGTTTTGGGAGCTGTGACCCTCAGTGCCCATGGCCTTCTCCCTCTTTGCCTTTAGATGCTCATGAGTATTTAATCCCACGTGTAAAGTGATTACTGTCCCTCCCGCTTGCTCAACCTGCAAAGATGGAAATGCCATCAGGCTGCTCTGGTGAAGTTACTCTTCTGTATATATGTACTCAAAAGGAGAATAATCTCTGCTGCCAGTGTTTAAACAAGCTGTTTTGAGGAAATTGCCTTCTTAATGAAACGCTCAGGCAGGAGTCTTTTCCTGTTCTTTGTTTTCCATGATAGCATGTAAATAAAAAGCAGTTGGGTATGAGGGCAAAGGTAAATCCTGTAGTGCTGGTAGCAGTTCCCTCAGCCCTTCGTGGATGTGAGACCATCACACTTGATGCACCCTGTGGCACAAACCTGGACAACCATACGTGTGTTTTCAGAAGAATAGTTTGAAACGAGCGATCTTTGAACTTGTTTCGCTTCTGTGCTTGGAATGAACTTGGTCACGTATATTAGGATTACCTAATACTTGGTACTTATGATTGCAACACTGCAGTGTCTGAGGTTGGATGGCCTGATGTGAGGCTTCTTGGCTCCTTTGTTGGGATCCCTGTTGTGCAAAGCCAGGCTGCACATCCATCCTGTACCTCCTGCTGCCAAAACAAGGCTGGAGCGATCACTGTCCCTCCAGCAATAGTGCAAAGGGACAGGGGCTATATTCTGAACTTTCAGGAGCAAAATAATCGGGCTCAGTGAAATGATGCCTGAGCTACCTGCCTTGGTTATGACACTTTCTCCGGTGGTTTTGGAGCAGTGGGTTTGGTCTGGAATGGGTACAGAAAAGCCTCTTTGAATGAAATTAGTGAACACAGTATTGCACAGATGAGTTCACCCTTCCCCACGTCCCCCTTGCTTCCTAGAGGCTGGTTTGATGCCTTTCCTGCTACTTGGCAAACGTAGATATGTAATCAGTTTTAAAGCACTTTGCCAGCTGCAAAGGTGCCTTAGACCTGTATTTCTTTCTTAGTTAGAAATATGATTGTTTTAAAACTTAATCCTCTGAGCAGCAATTGTAACCGATATCTGGGTGCAGGGTGGTGGGTGTCCACTGGGTGGAGTTGGCTTGTCCCAGAATAGAGAACTTGGGACCTCTTGGGAGGCTGAATTGGCCAAGTGGAGTGAAAAAAAGTTGTTTTTCTCCAAGTTGGCAACTTTACGCTACTGCTTGCAGATATAAATGAACTTTGTCTTTTGAAGACTTCTATGAGGCAAGTGCTTTGAAATGTGTATAAAGGAATGCTTGTATGGTTATCTATTTGGGAGAGTTATGCAGTTACATTAGCTTTGAGCTACCCTGTCACATAACAGGGAGGGGGGGAGCACAAAGCACCTATTTAGAGATTATAAAATTTGTGCTGAACATGGGTGGTACAAAACCACTTCCCCAGCATCTTTCTCTTTGGAAAATAAGATGTTTTTTACAGTACTGACAGATAGCAGGGCTTTGTTTGCCAGCTCTCGTGAACAAATAGCGTGTTGTTGTGCCGCCTTCTCACAAGGTTGTTTCTTGGTAGGAATGTTTCAGGTATTCCTGATGCAGAGAAGGAAAACCCAGAGCTTGGAAATGCCTGATCTGAAAACATGATGTGGCTGCAAGATCTGGTATCTTTCCAAAAGCGAGAACTTGGTACACGTTGGGCTTTTGTTCAGCCGACTTCATGGCAGTCGTGTAATCTGCTGGTCAGCACTTCCTAGTGCTGGTTCTTTCGGAAACATAGAGCAACAACTTTGAACTATTATGAAAACAGGATTGTTTTTTAAGGCTATAAAAGGCATCCATCTTGTTCTTTTTGGCACAGTTTTTTTGGTCATTTGTAGTCAATGCTCTGAGTCCCTGAAAATCTGAAACTGTCCCATGTAAACAACTTTCTTCCACAAACACTAGCTGTGGCTTTGTTCCCCGACCGCTTCTAACTGGAAAACTGCAGGGGACCTGGCTTCTGACTTTCCTCCCCTATAGGCAAAACATGGAAAAGTCTCTTGCACTTCTAGTCCCTATTGCAGAATTGGGTGCAACATTAAGGCGCTATTTCTGTCTTAACAGAATTTGCTGAATTGAAAAAAAAAAAAAAGTGAGTTAGATGCAATTGCATGTAAGTATTTTCGACCTCTGAATATTGCAGCAGCATTTATTTTCCCTCTCTGCCATGCACAACTGCTCACTGTGTAAGAATGGCAGATTCCATAGGTGGCTGTAATTACAAAAATACATAACACTGTTTCTACAGTGTCACTTGCAGTTGCTTGAAATTTTGGCAAACTTGTTTTTTGCTTGTTCTTTATGATTAAGATCTGTAACAGGTAAAACTTACTGGAAAACCTGGAGAAAAAGGGTGAATCATAGTGACTGCTGGGGGATTAACTCTTGTCTTGACTCCTCTGACTATTTAAGTAGCTCTGGTGCCTTGTAAATTTGGATTACAAATTACTGGCAGTGGGGTCAGTTTTGTTCCTGTCCCCATGCCTCAACTGGTGGGGTTAAATATTCATGAAGAATTTCTCTAAGTTTAAAATCCCCGCTCTAATTCTTTACCAAAAATCCACCCAATTGTGTAGCTAGCAAGAAGAGTTCCTAAAATCTGAAGTGGTTTGCACGTGCATGGACATCAGCGTTTTTTCAGCATTAACTTTCTTAATCTTTGTGTGCCACTTCATAGCTTCCTGCAGCATCCAGTGATCTTGCAAACTTCCTCACTAGAGCATCTTTGCCCAGGGAAAAGTGCATCGAATTAACCCATGGGGCAGACTAAAAATGCTGCTGCTGCTTCCCCTGCCGGCTCCTGGATACTCCTGTGGGCTTCACAGCCCTTCTTGAGCACCAGGTCATTTATGTAGACAGGGTTGATTGGCTTAAATCGGATTGATGTCAAGAGGTGGGAAATCATGGTTTAAAGAATCAATTTAAATTCTGTTCTGTAGTTCTATGCTCATCTTCAGAAAATTGTTAATAATTAAAAAGTTTGCAGTTAACGCTTAGTCAATAATTCCTAAATGTGTTTCAGCCTTTTGACTTGCTTTATGAGTACGCTTACTCATATGCTTCACTTGAGAGAGTTCTAAACTTTTGTTAAAAAGTAAATAATTGATTTGTTTTATAGTTGTGTAGTTAATAAATTTCCAATTTTGTCCAAAGATGTCTAAAACCCACATGATACGCATTTCTGCAGCAGGCCAGAGGATAACGTAACAAACATACTTTGACTTTTGTATTTGTCATCTTGCTGTTAAAACAGTTCTGGTATCTCTTTTGAGAACTGTTTCTGGTCATTCATTAGAGCTTTGCAGGGAACAGCCCTCTGCCTCTGGCACCTTAGCTTTGTCAAGAGAGTGAAAACATGCTGTTCTTTTTAACTCGCGGTTTGGACTGATACGGTTGCCGAACTGAGATGCCTGTTGGTCCAAATGCAAAAGGCGCACTGCACCTGCAGCACAACCTGCTGCTCCGGCAGTCCCCTCCTCTGGGGTTTGGCCCTACCCCTGTTCCCAGTTAAGCTACCCCAGATGAGGGCTGGGTATCGCGATGCTGGTCCTTTCCTATTGCATGATGCAGCAGTCTTGTTCCTTACTTTGGCAGTTTTGAAAACAGCATTTTTGCATGCACTTTGTTGGTGTCCACTTAAAGGAATATCTGTTTTACTTGGTACTATTTGTTCAGATCAGGGAGGGTGTTTCCATCCCAAAGAATAGAGCACATCAGTCTGAGAGTAAAATGATGCTAATGAGTGTCCAGTTCAGTTTTCTTACAGTAAAGAACTGGGGGATGGACAGGGAGCCTGCATCAAAAAGAAAGAAAAAAAAAAAAGAAAAAATAAATTTCAGAGATGAGTATTCAAGCTAATTTCCGAAGGTGGTTGTGCAGATTTGGCTCTGCCTCCTTTCACCTGTGAAACGACAGTTTCCATGGCTCTCTACTGGTCCCTGCCCCGTTTCCTTCAGCATTCCCTGTTTTGAAGCTGCCAAACTTTTGTTTGATCTTGCAGCCTTAGTATTTCTTTAATCTTGTATTGTGCAGGAGTGTGTATATAAATAAACCAGGGAGGCATTTTACAAGAGATTCATAACCTTCTTGCAAAGGTCTTTTAAACTATAACCTGAGACAGTGGGTCATTGCTAGGGGGGTTGGGTGGAGCAAGATCTTTATTTGTTCCTGTTTTTAATCTTTGATGCAAGCTGAGAACAAATCTTTTTTCATCTTTGCAGATATCAGCTACTGACCATGTCAACAGAGTTCCAGGATGCTCACCTTGCAGAGGTGAAACCTCTGGTGGAGAAGGAGGAGGTAATTATTTTAAACCTTTTTACAGCTTATGTGTTTTATTTCAGGGCTGCTGTTGGAACTGCACGTGTGTTCTTAGATTAGTTCTAACATATCGTATGGAAGAAACAAGAGAAACTGGAGGTAGAATAAGAGTGTGGTTTTCAGGGGGGTTTTTTATTAATCCAAAACGGAGCTTCAATTATTTGTTCTTTCTTGGTCTTTGGTTTTACTCTTCTTTAGTGCTAATCTGCTGGTGACATTTTTTCTTTTCTGCATAATGACAGCTCTGGGTGTTTTTAGGTATTTTGCATGATGCCAACTGGGCAATCTCATGTACATCCATCTATACCTATAGACTTCTCAATGTAAAGATACAAACTTTGCTCTATCAGCTACCTTTCAAGGAGGCACAGAGAACCTTTACTTTTCTTTTGGGCACATCTGAGCCTGGAGGTACAACTGTGCCTCATCTAATCATCTCTGACTGCACTGAGCTATGAGTTACAGCCAAACTGCTACCAGGTCTGCAGCCAGCTGGGTGTGCGCAAGCCGCAGCCTTTCCTCTGGGGTTGCAGTGTAGAAACATCATAGCCTTTTTTTTGCTTAACCTTGTTGTACTTCTTTCCATTAGTTTTTGCACCATTTTCTTCAAAAATCTGCCCACAGCATCTGGGTTCAGTGGCTGTCTGACTCTTTGGTGGTAGCAGTACTCTGTGCTTTGGTATGTTCATGGCAAATAATTGACTGTAATACGTGAAGGAACCTCTCAGCTTTTTTCTTGAATCAAAACTAAGATTTTTCTTTTGTTCCCAGTGATTGTAATTCTTAAAAATCATGTATATAAATGTGTTGGTTTTTTTCTGGTTTTCTACACTAGAACTATTCATTGCTCTATCTGCTACTTTCTTTTTATTCCCTACCTCTTTTGCGTAAACACTTCAGAAAATCATTTCCACTTGTGACTGCAGTGAAACGGCTAGAGAAACTTTAAACACAGCTCCTTTGCCAAGGACATTGCATGAAAGCAGAGCTTGTTTGGATACCAGTGAATGCAGCACTCAAACTTTTCAGAAGCTAAGGTCCTTTCTTAATGCCAATATTGTTCAGTAGTAGCAAAACAAAGGAGATACTAAGCAGAAGCCTTATGGGTACTGAAATGCCTTTGCTTCAAAGTTCAGAAATATCTTAACACTGATTAACTTCCTGGGTTTCTGTAGCACGTAGATCAAAAGTTGGAATCTTGACAATGAACCCTATATGCTTTTACTCACGATGTTACCTTAAGTTTTGTCTACGTGGGAAAACTAGCACAGAGTTTGATTTCCTCTGTGGCCATTCTTAACATAGATGAAGGAAGTTACTTAATGTATTTTGAGAAGGTGGAAAAGATTGCCCTGAAGGACACTCAGCACATACTAAGGTTAACAGTGGAGATGGTGTTGAGTAGGTGATGCACTCTGAAGTGACATCCTGGCTTGTTGTGCTCAGGTTTCTTGTACAGCTGAGTCTTTGTTCCTGAACAGTTATTTCATATGCTGTCTATATGGATGCCACATATACTTACTCCTTTCTACTCTAGACCCCACAGAAACAACCGTGTATGAAACTAGCTATGTGTGGTGGGTTGACCCTGGCTGCGTGCCAGGTGCCCACCAAAGCCGCTCTATCACTCCCCCTTCTTAGCTGGACAGGGGGGAGAAAATATAACAAAAGGC